>OU896712.1:20129456-20171522 GCA_918026855.4 Phaedon cochleariae
GTTTACTATACCTATAGGAAAACCAAAAAAGCCTATTTGAGTTTTTTGACATAATATGGAACGAAGGGGAGACGCTTTAATCCGACTTCATGCGGATTTCGTAAGAAAACATTCGTACTGTGACTAAATGTGACATAGAATGTTACGTGCCCCGAAAATTCCATAATGAATCACGCCACGCTTGCATGTCCGATGAGCTATAGAAAAATAGACACAGTCAATAGAATATATTGGAATGCTTAGCTAGGCAAAAACGGGATAAATTGTTATTCCCTACAAGGCGGCTCAAGATATTGGGGTCATACTTAATGTTGACTTCCTCTACAGGGTGGTTCCGAAATTAGCTATACTTAATGTTAGCTACTTAAAGAAATATTACATACACATATCGGAACAAAAAATTATCCTGTACGAAATTGAAATTGTAGTTTTCTGTATGAATACGAAATTACAGTGTCCCTTGACGTTTTACAGGTGACACAGAACGCGATGAAAGCCTTTCTGAATCGTTCGAATCTGACCTAGAAAATGCACCCTCACCGGTACCATCACTTCCTGTGAATCAAGAAGTTCACCCTCGTCAAGAGGAACCTCAAATAAATGAACAGGAGGGAGGGCCAGAACAAACAGACCTATCCGCCATCCTTGGTATGAACCCAAACAAACCAGAGGCCCTTGGACCTCCACTGCATGAAGAAGTCCGAAACAGATGGACTTCCTATCTCACTAAAGGGGTAGAAAAAGATTCAATAAAAGAGCTAGCCGATAGATATAAGGTACCGTCTAACTGTGAAGTTCTGCAAGCACCAGCCACCAACCCGGAAGTACTGGCTCTTTTATCTGAACGTCAGAAGAAATCGGATGCATACTTGCAAAAGGTTCAAATTACCTTATGCAAAGGTTTATGTGCTCTAGGAGAAATCCTTAATAATCACCTAGAAAATCCAGTACCCAATGACCAAACCAAAATTTTAGCGGATACTGCAAAACTCATTGCAAATGGTATACACCATTTAAGCAGACATAGGAAGTACGTTATTTCACCTGCCTTGGCACCATCAGCTAGAAAAGTAGCTGATAACCTACCGATAGATACACTTCTTTTCGGGTCAGACTTCCAAGAGAAATGCAAAACTGCAAAGGAGGTGGAAAAAAGCAGCCGTGAGCTGAAAGCATTCCAAAAACCACCTCAGCAGTCTTTAAACTACCAGCGTCAGAATTACAAGCAACGGAAGAAGCCTCTAGCGACAACATCATCCAGCAGCAGCCAATGGCCGATGCAGAGGTCGACACCAACGAAAGGGAAAAAATTCAAATCGTCGAAAGAGGACAACCATCGACGTCGACGAGAGTAGAAGAACTGTCGAAGGTAGGCAATCTGGGGGGCAGACTGAAGATGTTTTTACCTCAATGGTTTAAACTGACAAAAAACAAATTCATTTTGAATTGTATTAGAGGTTTACAGCTTCCCCTCAAAACTTACCCCAAACAAAAGAAGCCTCCACTTCAGAAACATTTATGTGCTAGCGAAAAAATAATCATTGATTCTGAAATTCGTGAATTGATAAACAAGGGGGCCATTAGAGCCTGTCATCATGTTAAACATGAATTCTTATCACCCTTTTTCCTCAGGAAAAAACCCAATGGCTCCTTCAGATTCATATTGAATCTGAAAAAATTTAACGAGAACTTACTTGCCCCTCACTTCAAACTAGAGGACTACAGGGTTGTACAGAATTTACTTTACGAAAATTGTTACATGTCGACTATTGATCTGAAAGATGCATATTTTTCGATCAACATTTCAGAAAAACATAGAAAATATCTAAGATTCACATATTTTGACACTCTGTTCGAATTCACCTGTTTACCTTTCGGTCTAAACATCGCTCCATTTGTGTTCACAAAAATTATGAAACCTGTCATTCAGGAGCTACGATCTAAAGAAATCCTATGTGTTATTTATCTTGATGACTTATTGATCATTGGCAATACATCAGATGACTGTCTGAGAAATGTAATTACAGCAAAACATCTTCTAGTAAGTCTAGGATTCATCATTAACAGTGAAAAATGTAATTTTACTCCATCTCAACAGTGTAGATATCTCGGTTTCGTTTTCAACACAAAGGAAATGACATTAACCCTACCAGACGAAAAGAGAATAAGAATCGTGAAAATGATAAACAATCTCAGAAACAAATCAGAATGTACAATCAGGGAGTTCTCTCAATTCACAGGCACAATAATATCTGCATGCCCATGTCTCACTTACAGTTGGCTCCACACAAAAAAATTTGAGAGAGCCAAATACATAGCCCTCAGAAGAGAAGGAGGCAACTATGATGGGACAATGCACCTCGATTCCAACCTACTACCAGATTTTGCTTGGTGGATTGACAATATACACACTAAAAAATGTTTCATAAAAAAAGAATACACTATGGAGTTATTCACTGATGCATCCACCACAGGTTGGGGCGCATTTGCAAATGGGGAAAGCACTCACGGGTTCTGGACGCATAAACAAATTAATCATCACATAAATTTCTTAGAATTACTTGCTGCTTTTTATGGCCTAAAATGTTTTGCCTATGATAAAAAAGAATGTCATATACTTTTGAGACTCGATAACACAACGGCAGTTTCATACATCAACCGCATGGGGGGTGTTAAATATTCACATTTGAATCGTATAACCTTTGAAATATGGGATTGGTGTGAAAAAAGAAGAATAACACTGTTTGCGTCGTACATCAACACCAATGATAACCTGGAAGCTGATAGAGAATCAAGATATTCTTTCAATGATACTGAATATAGCCTCAATGGAGAAGCATTCGAAAAAATTATTGAAACGTTCGGTAAACCAACAATAGATTTATTCGCATCAAAAGAAAATGCTAAATGTAAAAAATATGCTTCTTGGCACAGAGATCCCGATTCTATCGTCATTGATGCTTTCACAGTTTCATGGAGAAATATATATTTCTATGCTTTCCCGCCATTTTCATTGATTCCGCGAATATTGAATAAAATTATCACCGAAAGAGCCACAGGGGTGGTGGTAGTACCATTTTGGCCAACCCAAGCATGGTACCCTTTATTCAAAAAATTACTTATTTCTCAACTTCTATTATTCAAACCTTCTGAAAAGCTATTATTATCTCCTTCCAGAGAACCGCACCCACTGAGTTCGACCCTTACCCTGGCTGCAGGGAAGTTATGCGGAAAGCCTTTCAACTGAAAAACGCCCCTGAATCCAGCATCCCTACAATTATTGCATCACTGAGTGAAAATACGCAAAAACAATATGGCACAACATTTTCGAAATGGTGGAATTTTTGTAATGTTAAAGGTCTGAACAAATTTCAACCGAAGCCTCCTGAAGTGCTGGAATTCTTACAACAGGAATTTCAACAAGGAGCTTCCTATACTACAGTCAATACTCATCGTTCTTCCTTGGCTTTATTATTTCGTTTAACAGAAGAAGAAGATAAGCTCATAAAGAGGTTCTTGAAAGGGGTCTTCAGGACCAAACCAGTTTTTCCAAAGTATTCTTTCACATGGGACCCTTGCATAGTATTATCGCACTTATCAAAAATGCATCCCGTGTCATCCTTGTCTAGGACAGACTTAACACTCAAACTAACAATGTTACTTTCCCTCACTTCGGCACAAAGAGTTCAAACACTGACAAAAATCAAAATCACAGATATGCACATACATGAGGGGGAAAAAATAGAAATTTTAATCTCAAGCTTGATCAAAACTTCTGCCCCTAAAAGGGAACAGCCATTACTTGTCTTTCCATTTTTCAATGATAAACCAGAGTTATGTGTAGCATCTACACTATTACAATACATCAATGCCACCAGTTCATTTAGAACAGACCAAACAAACCAAGAACTCTTATTAACGTACAAGAAACCAATCCACCCAGCTACTCCTCAGACGGTTAGCAGGTGGATCAAGACTGTTCTAAAGGATAGTGGCATTGATACCGGAATATTCACTAGCCATTCAACTAGACATGCCACCACCTCTGCTGCAGCAAGAGCAGGACTTAACATTGATACCATCAGAAAAGCTGCAGGGTGGACAGAAAAGTCTAAAGTATTTCAAAAATTTTACCACAGAGATGTAATCATAAGAAACCAAGACTTTCCGAATCAAATATTATCTTTGGCCGATTGAAGATGATTCATTACTTAACAATACTTTTTCCTTCATACATAATATAGTGGATATTATTTGATCTGATTCACTAATCATATGAATAAAACCATGTGACCAAAACCACTTATCTATTGAATACTGATTATTATTAGAATTAGTTTTTTCTATCATTATGCCATTATACTCGTAAAATGTATTTCATATAGTTATGAGAAATATAAGTTTGTTTTTTTTCTTGTTAACTAGTTCTATTATTATTTCATACCTACAGAAATATTTATAAGTTTAAAAATGAGAGAATGCATGTTGATCAATATTGTGAACACTTTCTGTTAGATCGTTTTCTCTCAACATCTACAATGTGTTATATATATTGGAAACCAAATGTGAAATATAATTTATGGATTAAACGACTTACCTTAAGGAAGTTCAATCCAAATTATATGAACATTTGGTTTCCAATATATATAACTAACCCACCCTCCACTGTTTCAGGTTTTTTCTGTCAAATCCCCCTTGTAGGTTATAACGATCTAACCACAACTACTGATACTGAATAAGTACCGGACCGGCTATCACCGGCTATCGCCAGCGACCGGGCGTGTGAGTATTGGCAGGTACAGGGCGGACAAAAATCTTCTTTAAACGTTGTTGACATAATTGCGGACCAGGATATACTACAATGTGTTATATATATTGGAAACCAAATGTTCATATAATTTGGATTGAACTTCCTTAAGGTAAGTCGTTTAATCCATAAATTATTCCTGTTATATTCTACAATTTTTTATACAACTTCACAACAGGGGACAATTCAACGGACGCACTGTAATTTGTTTTTTAATTTCAGTTTTCAATAGAGATTCAAAAAATTTTGTGATATTATTCCATTTTGAAAAAAAAATATATCGCGGACGTCGATACCCAAACCTGGATCATCCTTTTTTTTAGAACAATTATAATTTTTCGTTATACATGTAACTTGAAATTTCGAATTGATGTGTTTTGAGATATTCCTGAGAAATGGATAGTTTGGCTAATGAGCCTATCTTATTTCAATGAAATCAGACATTGCTGTTCAAAATTGTGTTCGTCTCTGGAAAACCGATCACATATATGATTATTCATAGAAGTTTAATAAGAGAGATACAACAAATAGCTGCCATATAGAGGAGGAGATGCGTGACACACGCTCTATTTACATACAACTTCAAATTATTACGCATACAATTCAAACTATTCATAGTGAGATCATTCTCTTTATTTCCACAGGAACTAATGATAAAAGTGAGACTGAATAGACTGTATAGATACAATGAATATCCACTTACATGGAAATGAAAAAGTTGGAAAATTTGATAATTTAGACAATAAAATGGTGCAATACACAGACGAATGCGCAATGATCTGGAAAACAATGGTTCAGACCTGAGAAGGTAAGAAATTGAAAAATTACTAGGTAAATTGGTGTTTTTTATAACAACCTACCTACTGAGAAGATTTCACTGTGGCAATACCAAAACTATTTCAATTTTTGAGGTAAGGGGTCGGTTTATTGTTTTAGTAAATTATGAATCGAAGAAGAATACCAATTATTATACCATAACGATTTCAATCGAGTGGTCACAGCCAGTCACCCATTTTCCCTCGATGATGAAGTTGATGGTTGCGCAACCAAATTTCTCCTCTGTTTGACGAAGGTTAAAAAAATGTTATATCGCTCGGAGAGAGAGAGAGAGTGTGAGCCACAACAGCTGTAGATCACTATTCTGATGGATTATACAACAAATATATTCATTCGAATCCAAATTCATTCACTGTCAGACTGCAATAAATACTCAAGCGTGCTCGGCACCTATAATTTTGGATAGATGACATAAACCCTAATCTACGAAAGCGCTGAACGGACATTATACTTTTTTTTATAATTGCCAGTTTAAACTGGCAATAAGCCATAATTGCCAGTTTAATATGGCAATTTAGCCATAATTGCCAGTTTGAACTGGCATTTAGTTATAATTGCCAGTTTGAATTGGCAATTAGCCATAATTGCCAGTTTGAACTGGCATTTAGCGCTTCCGTACGAAAGGATCTAGTCATGTTATCGCCATCAAGTGACGCCAAAAATCTAATGCGAACGCGAACGATTATTTCGACCAACACTAAGGGCGAGTGGACTGATAATTTATTATTGGCATTCAATTACTCTACTGTGTCGTTACGAGACCTATAGTATATATCGTTCAACAAGAATGGAATGATAGTGATTTTCCCCGAGAATGAAATTTGCAGCATGAGCCGTAGGCGAATAATGCTGCAATCATTCGAGTGGGAAATTAGCATAGCATAGCAACCTGCGAGTTATACACCATAATTTTTCTACGGCTGTGACAGATAACAGCGACATTTTTGATTTCTTCGTGTTGTAGCCTTCTGATTTCATCTCAAGTAATGCGCATTTTTTAGACAGAGCTGTCATTGCTTGAACTGTGACATTCCATTTGCGGGGTCCTCTCGTACGAATGCGCTAAATGCCAGTTCAAACTGGCAATTATAGCTAAATGCCAGTTCAAACTGGCAATTATGGCTAAATGCCAGTTCAAACTGGCAATTATAGCTAATTGCCAGTTAAAAACTGGCAATTATAGCTGAATGCCAGTTCAAACTGGCAATTATGGCTAAATGCCAGTTCAAACTGGCAATTATGGCTAAAATTGCCGGTTTATGGCTAATCATCAGTTCAAACTGGCAATTATAGCCAATTGCCAGATTTCAAACTGGCAATTATAAAAAAAAGTATCATGTCCGTTCAGCGCTTTCTTAATAATCAACAAGTTGCGAATAGTTCACTTTGATAATTTTGAATCTACCTGTAGAGTTTTTGATTCTCTTGGAAAATCCTATGCCAGCTATTCTTGATCATCTTTATCCCGATACACGATGGCAGAAATTACTAGTCTCAATCATCAAGTACTTGTATTATCTCAATAGGAAATCGAAATAGTTTTACAAAAATTACAACATGTGATTTCGAATGAAAACGGGAATCAAAATATGGAATGTTGCAAGTTGAAACAATACATAACGAGAAATTAAAACCCCGAACAATGTAACTCTATTTATTAACTATCAACTCGTTCTTGAGTTTGACGGCAACCAAATCCAGTTGAATAAACAACTTGAGCAGTCCTATATTTCCTATACTTTTCTACATGAATGAAAAAATAAACTCCAAGTCGGTCGATTTCCAAAGTGTGGTCGACCGACTTCGAATTTTTCTTTCATTTATTAACACTTAGGAGCTTCTTTGAGAATGGATGATTCCAATTGTTCATCCTTTTCTAATCACTTGGAATTCATTTTCATCATTCTCCATCACCCTTGTTATTTATGTCCATTTGAAAAATCGGATTATTACCTGTGAACCCCAATTACACTTATATTCAGAACACATTCAGAATTCGTTGAAATAATCAACATAGACAAGACCAATCAACAACCTAATGAGGGAGTTCATAAAAAATGAACCCCTCGAACCATAACAACGCCCATCCCTTAGAATAACTGAATAACTAATAGTCTCTTCATTCCAGAACAACTCGACCATAGAGGTACTTAAAATGGATCTGAATGTTTGTTCTTCAGTTCTGATATGCAGTTAATGAAATGATGACCAGTTCTATAGATATTAATTTTGAACTTCCAGGAATAGTGAAAATAGAGGTGAAAATCGAAATAACTATGTCTGAATATAAACTGTGGAATATTTGAAATTGTGCATCTGAGTATTTCAGCCCTCACAAAATCGAATATTGTGAAAACGAAAAACACTCATCGAATGCTTAAACGGTTTATATAGGAAAAATGTATCATAGTGAGATCATTTACTTTTGTCTCAGTTGGTTCTAAGATGCAAAATTTTCTGGGAAAAATTTTAAACTATATATGACGCATTCGAACAACATCAAATAACGAATATTTCTTGTCATTCTATTTTTCACATGCATATTCAATCAATTTTCAATTGAACGAACTGGTGAAAAAAGGAATATTGTTTGAATTAAAATTGGGTTCACAAATCATTTCGTTTCGAAACTCATGAACTTGATATTGCAAATATTACTTCATACTTCCATAATATTTGACTAGGATCCAATCACTTGATCCGAATTTAGATTGTCATTATGACACAATCAACAATCTGTTTTCCAATAATGAAGTGAAATATCGATAACAAGACTGGATACACTCATAGTTCGCAATTTTCCAAAATAAAATCACAGGCTTAGACTGACGGATATTTTTGATTATAGGTACTCTAACACAATAATAAAGATGGCTGGAACGCAGGTATAATTTCTGTTGAAAACTTCAAATTTCAATGTAATATAATATCACAGTTTAGAGAATACTATTCTCTAAACTGTGATAATATCTTCCCAATATTGATTCGTCGTATTCCTTGTCACAAAAAAGTAGTGTATTATACGCAACGCGTCGGAAGACAACACGACCTCGAGCTCAATTCTACTACTTATTTTCCTTACATAATTGATAACTATTTGTTTTCAAATGTTATGAAACAAACTGTGTGTAATTTTTTGGAATTTTGAAAACTTCATCTTTTTCATCCAATGTCAGTGTCAGTTTTGATTACCATTCTCATTCAAATTACTTGGAACGATGCAGAGCAACAAAGATTTTCTGCAGGAACAGATGAATTAAACCTGTCATCCTGTTAACTATAAGTGTCATAGAAGAACCATACTTTCTATTCCGCTTGGAGGAAACAGTAATGAAACGAAATAGATACTCATTCAATTATCAGCATTTTGTCGTTTGGGAATGAGTGTGTTCTTCTCATATTCTTCTTCGACATACTGCTTTTCAATATCGGTGATTAATGGAAAAGCATAGGTCATGATCACATCTCAACACATGTTAACAATTTTGTTAAAAGTGTGATCGACTTCGGTTTGGGTAAACAATCCGGAATCGAAGGTAGTTCATGAGTTTTCAGTCCCTAACGATTATACAATCCCGCATCACTTTGCCATCCTTGTCTCCCTGGATTATAATTTCGACTCACACCAAACACAGACCCAACACCCACCAGAACAAACCATTTCCTTGAAATGGTACAATGACATCCTACTGCAGTATGAAGTGCTAATGCAGAATTCTTCTAATATAGCGATTATATCAAATATTCTAGAATCTCATGTCGTGTTATGCCACATCATAACTGCAACAGCCACCACCCTCCGTTCAATACAATCCCAACCGTAGTAACACAATCCACCAAAAAACAAAGACGCTGTGTGGAACGATCACGAAAGTAAAGCGGCAAAACGTGAGATGGAAGATTCTTTCAGAGTATGTAGGCTGACTGGTTGTTCAGACCCACACAAAACAACATATATCTCAAAGCGAAGAAGAATATGTGGATCAATCATTGGGAATTAGAAACAGAACCACTGGAAACAAACCACGCAGACTCCCGATAACTGCAGGAACCCAGTATCTTACCACCATGAAAATGTATCGTGGAGATAAAAATAGCTTGAATATCTTTGCAGATGCATGGAAACAGTGTTACGCTCTCATGTATTCTCTATTACAGAATATAACATCATTTTCTTTGGAGTTGCCCACCCAATACTTAATTGCCTGATTACCTCAGATAAACTCTATTATGTACTCAACCTGTGCGCCCAGGGTTCAACGAGATTTCATACGAAACATTCACCAATACATGCCTCTTCAGTCAAAACATGGAAAAACCTGACATTCTAAAAGATTGAAGTGAGAGTCGTAAGAATACCTACGGCACAAAAATACTAAGCAGGTGATCTCAATATCGCAGCATTGCTCCTATAGACTGTTGAGAAAAAAATGTCACACAAATCTTGAAGTTGATATTTCCTGACTGGACTGAAGAAAATCATTATAAAGTTACTTTCAGAATCACAATTGGATTTCAGGGAAACGAGAGGTTGAGTAATGCAAATACTATGCCGCCGCATAATACAACTACATCTGATACTCGAAAGGCGAAAAATATCAGTTGGTTTTGTAGACCTCATGAGAGATAGCCTTCGACTCGCTTAACCAGGAACTACTGTCGAAAACATTGTATCAGTTTGATGTGAGTGTTGGAATATTCTCTTTCGTGAAGAGTATATACGACAAAGCAACCATGATAGTATTGGTCTCGAATAACATAACGAAACCAATCGAAATTACCACAGTAGTACTCTAGGAAGCAACTGTGAGTCAATTACTTTTCTCCTTATTTTCATCAGATATTGAGAATTATTTCATCAACAGTGGTGTAAGGAGTATAAAACAGATGAAAAAATTATTCAATCCTGCTGTCATATACTGACGACGTCATTATTATTGCTGGAACAGAGGTAGATCTCCAAAGAAATCCCAGAAGGATACATGGCACTCAAAACCAACGCACTATAAATGAAATGAGAGCTAGAAATGCTATTTCTGCTAGGAACACGAGAATCACCATTGAATATAACATCCTCATTAAAGATAAACAAATTGAAGTGAAGAATCATTTAACGTGTCTCGATAGAACCTTCCCATCTTCCTTAATGTATACCACGAAAGAGTCATAATTGAACACAACGCTAAACCAGCCAGTGGATCTATTATCCCAATAATGTCTAGAGCAAGAATGAACTCATGATCCTCAAGAATATATTCATTCATTCGCCCTTATAACCAGTATAGTGAGAAATTGTCGTAGTATAGGGTTTGCATTACCTTGACATTCTCGAACGTGATCGGATCAATTTCACGAAAGGAATCCCTTCACATTCAAAAATACAGCGGATTTTGCTGTGAGGTTGGAAAGCGGAACAGTGATAATATCCTACTGCCAAAAGAAGCTCTACTACACCTCATAGCATTACAGGATAACAACAAAAGTATATAATTGGATGAGCAAATTTGAAGAATATCTTATCCATGCTCGATACACTGAAGATTGAAGACCAATTGATGGGGCTTTCATCAAGAGAAGCAGAAATTCCCTTCTCCAAGCGTTGATGAACTTATTCGTATAGATCTAGCTCTACGAGCACGATCTACTTATTCAACATTTTATACGCATTCAACAATAACTCTGGGTAGTCAGCTCTATCTCAATCTCAATTTTCCTGTTCATGTCACCCGCATACTGTCTCAGCTTTGCTCGAGCAATAATCACATGGTCAAATCCAACTTCGAAGGCTTCTTCATACAAAATAGATCCCAAATAAATTTGTACGATATTTGATAACGGCTGCTCGGAAACAATTCTGCATATATTATTTCAATGCTCAACTCATTCTTCAATGAGACCAATAATACATCTTGATTTTATCACCAGCGCTGAACTTCTCGTAGATGCGCTCAACAATATTACCCCTCCTACTTCAAAATCAATATGTTATCACTTATGGAACTTTTATGGATCAAGGTATTGGAATAATCTCATTGTTATCTGTTTTTTCTAACTGTTTCTTGTTTTCCTGTGTATTCATTAGGTATCAAAATTTTTGGCACAGTTTATTCATATTATATAATCGAACTTCTTGTTATCAAATCTGTAGTTTTTCTGAGGCGAATGAGTTGATTGGAACCTTTACCTGGCCTGGAAATATATTTCAAAAAATTCTCCTACAACATTAAAATGATATTAGAATAGTATTTTTCGAAATATTTTATTGTGACAGAGGAGTAAAATCATCAGGTGGGCTCCTTCCTCTTCTTTGCAGTTAATTCCACATATCATCGCTGGTAGGAATTATTCAAATGAATGGCATAATTTTAAAGTGAGTCCCGAATCGAGTGCTGATTCGTCAAACTAGGTCGCCTTAGCATAACATCCAAATGGTATATATTGTTAGTACAGCAGGAATTCTGGGAATGTTTAGTAAACCTTAAACGAGTATACAGTGAATTTATAACATGCAAATCTGAAAACAACAGACATCAAAATTCTAGCTACAAATAATTATTATTTGTGGAATAGTCCCTGAAGTTTTCTTGTTGAATGCAAACAACAGGAATTATTGAATTTGTGAATTTTGTATAAGATATTCAGTACTCAAAACCATCAGATAACCGACAGCTCCTGATCATTACCTAAATTGCTAGGATGATGCCACAAGTGTGGCGTAGTCTCAAGGGAATATTTTATTTTTGGAATTCAATGTTTCATTCAATCAAGGTTCATCTGACCTGTTCTCTATGAGAGTTGTAGAGAACAATGGGAACATCGCAATCTAGAATGAATCGTAGTTGAGATTCGCTTTAATTCATAATTGAATTTGTGTAGTTTGTGTCATTGCTCAAATTATTGATGCGAATCATTTATTTGCCAACCGCGATCCAATAACACCAGCTGATTGATTTATTGGGATTGATTTCAATTTTGCAATCAGTGTTTTATTCATTTCGGATTAGTATTATTGAAGTTTAAATAGAAAATTTAACATTTCATCAACAAAATGGAATTCCCAGTTGCCAGAGTGAATGAAAGATTACTATTCAAATTATCAGGTCTTCATTCCCGATATGATTGTTACCATTCTCATAACTGATCATACCAAAACAAAAGAAGAATAGATGAAGGTTACTTGAATTCTCTATATAAATGTGGGATCAATAGTTAGCGCTGCGGAGTTTTCTTCCGAAAAAACAAAGTTTTGAGTATTCTTATTTTCAAGAATTGATTTTCGAGAGAAACCTTCCTAGAACCCATTTTTTTATTAGAACAATTTCCTGTTAAACAGTTTGATTATTACAATTCAAGAACGTTCAATAGGTAACATTACAGAATACGGGCAAAAAATATTTTTCAGAGAAGTAATCAGATCATCATCATTACAAATATCGTATTTCGGAGTCTCTGGTCCAAATACTTGTTCTTTCCGATTAGGAACTTCTCTCCAGGAGAGTCTTTTACAATTCAAAGTTTCGTCAAGCATTATTCAATAAATTTATCCAGGATATTCAAAGAGACGATTTCTGAACATCAGAAGAAGATGAAATATCCCTATGCCATGATCCAGCGGCGTTGTTGGTCAACTGTGATGGCTGAAGAGCTCTTTTGAAACAGCTTCAAAAAAGATATGCATACTTGGGTTCAGCCATAGATTTATTACTTCTTGACTATTGACGCTATTGACGCACGGAAATGATGGTGGTAGTTTGGTTAGATAGGTAATAGATAGATAGATAGATTATTGTTGAGAGAGAAACAGTTTTCCGAAATGAATACGAACTTTGAAGGAATGTAAAAAATAGGATTCGAAAACGTTGTAGGTATTAGAAAAAAATTGTTTATGAGAAAGTATTCGAAAAAAAATCCGCAACCCTTACAAGAAATAATGATTATGATGTTCAAATATGGAATTCAATTCCTGATATTCCTCTAGTGTTTGCTGAAAATACTAGCAAACGGATATAAGTTTAATTGGTGGTCAATACCTGAGTGAAAATAAGTAGTTTATTATCCTTTTGACATAATATAACATGTATAGGAAATAGTCAATCAAATTATGTTATTACAAGAAATTGTGAATAATTCGTAGCAATAAATAAATAGATAAAATTGAAACATACAATGAATATAAGACATACAATAAAATGTGATTAAAAAAAAATACAATACGAGTGTGTTCATCACACGTTATCAGGCAATAAAAACTCGTTTATATTATAAAACGACTTATCTGCTAGAAATAGTTTAAGTCTCCTTTTGAAGAGTATTAGGGAGTCACAAGACCTTACCTCTATTGGTAGAATATTAAACAATTTTGGGCCGAATATATTCGGAGAACATGATGAAATATTCAGCCTCATCTATTTCATTCTGATGTCACTTTTATGTATCATATTATGTTCGTGTACATCCATGTTGAGCATAAATTTATGTTTATTCTGGAAAACGTATACACATAATTAAGATATATATAAACAAGGAACTGACAGTACATTGAAATCTCTAAATATACTTCTGCAAGAACCCATCCGCGGAATTTCGAAAATACACCTAATAATTCGTTTCTGAATAGTAAAAACATTACGTGCATGAGATGAATTATTCCAAAAACAAATGCCATATTTCAGCCGTGATTTAATTTGTGCATAATACAAATGTAAGACCTGCTGCGTAGGTTAGCAAACAAATATTTCATTGAACTCAATTTTGAAATCAATTGTTCACATTGAGGTTTCCAATTTAGGTATTCATCTAGATGAATTCCCAATATTTTCACAGGTTTGTGAGAATTTGTAAGAAAAGTGTCTTCCATGAGAATTTCCAAATTCTCAAAATTTTTTTGTAGATTATGAATTCTTATGATTTGTGTTTTATCAACATGAGAAGTCATCTGCATATGCAGTATAATGCTCTGTGTCAATAATATGATCCAAATGATTCCCATACAAAATAAAAAGTACAGGCCCCAATATTGAGCCCTGTGGCACGCCTCTAGTCAAACTCCCAGTATCAGATTCAACAAATTCAGTTTTTCCACCATGTTGAAATTGTAAGGTGACTATTTGTTCACGATTTTCCAAAAAAGATGTGATCCATTCAAGTGCTGAGCCTCGCAATCCATATGTTTCCAATATTGATAGGAGTTTGTCATGATTGACGAACTTGAGCGATCCTCTTGAATTGATTTGTAATTCATGTCGTTAGGGACTTCCATAACAAATTCGTCGATCTTGAATCTGAAGAAATTACCTCATCTATTAATTACTCATGGTTCATCTCAATATTGAATGAATATTTTGATTGAATGCAACATGACCATCGTTTATCTGATCAGTGAACTTTGTCTGATGAGTGTGACAAAAATATGTCTGAGAACTGTTGCAATCGAATTAACCATCTCCATCTGGATATGGAATGCAGAACAGGCTGTCCAATTTGGTATGAAAGGCCCTATTAATTCACCATTCATTTATTAGGTCGCTTCAAATTTTGTTATGGAATTCTCACCCACATTCCTCTGACCCTATTGAAACGTATCAGCACTAAACATTTCGAATCTTATCATTCTACACTGGCCAAGGTGGTGTATGACACTTCATTATAATAGATGCAGTTTGGGCGGGCAACAATTGATTCTCAGCCTATTAATTGTTGGTTTCTACTCATTATAGTTGCACTCAATCACTATTTAAGGACGTCAAAATATATTTCTCCCATTAGAACGAAGAAAATAATCCGATTTATTTCGGTGGTGCGTACCCACGAAAAGAACATTTTTACTGAACAAAATTTAAAAAGTCAAAAAATGAGCTAGATTGGCTGTATTATAAGCAAATGAGAAACTTCTGCAATTCGGCGGTAGAACACCAAAAAAAGTCTTATTTTTCAAAGCTTGTGAGGGAAGATAGGGGAAATAAATCATTATGGAAAACTCTGAAAAATTTCAATATCCGCTCAAAGGATCACAGTTACAACTTACCTATTGAACTATCGGATGCAGATGTCATCAACAGACATTTTGTAGGGACTGAGCAGGAGAATAACACTCCTGATAAAAAAGCAAAGCAATTTTATGACAATAATGTCAAAGCAGGGTCAGACACATTTTATTTCAGGCCAGTCTCTGTAGAAACTGTAAAAAAATATATTTTGGAAATTAAATCCAATGCAACTGGTCCAGACGATATAAATTTGAGAATGATTTTACTGTGTTGCCCCCGTATCATTTTGTATATTACGCACATAGTTAACTGTTGTATAGAAAATTCAATTTTTCCAGATTGCTGGAAAATAGCACATGTTCTTCCCCTTCCAAAGATCAGTAGTCCGAAAAACCTGAAAGATTTGAGACCAATCAGCATCTTACCTATGCTGTCAAAAATTTTAGAAAAAGTTATGAATACACAAATTAGGGAATACTTAGATATACATAAACTTTTACCGGCCAATCAGTCAGGTTTTCGGCCCCATCACAGTTGCTCATCCGCGCTTCTGAAGGTTACGGACGACTTGTTCTCTGCCATTGATGAAAATCGTCTGGTTACACTTGTCCTATTGGACTATTCAAAGGCGTTTGATCGCATAAATCACGAACTCTTACTAGCAATATTACACTACAATGGTTTCACTAATAGTGCACAGTGCATGATGAAGAATTATCTTTCTAACCGCGTCCAATTTGTGAAAATTCATGACAGGTATTCTGTACCTCTGAATCTCACTACTGGAGTTCCCCAAGGTTCGATCTTAGGTCCGTTGCTATTTATGATATATACAACTAATTTTTCGACTTATTTATCACATTGCAAATCTCACTATTATGCGGATGATACGCAAATTTATTATTCTTTTAGTCACGAAAATTTACATGAAGCTTGTAATGTTCTAAATGATGATCTCAAGAATTTATCAGTGGCATCAAAACACCACTGTTTAACCATCAATCCTTCAAAATCGAAGTTGTTGAATTTTGGGAATAAAAATCATCGTATTCAGCTACAGGAACAAATGAATATAACAATTGATTCAGAACCTCTAGAAATAATTGACTCCGCAAGAAATTTGGGTTTGATAATGGACTCCGAGTTGAGATTCAGTGGGCATGTTACAAAAACCATCAGAACGGCCTATTGCAATCTCAAACTAATTTATAACATTTCAAAAATTCTCGATTTCAAGACAAAACAAATACTGTGTGATACTCTTGTCTTGAGCCACTTTAATTTTGCCAACATAGTGTATTATTCATGCCTAACAAATCATGATAAAAATCGCATTCAACTCGTGCAAAATGCTTGTGCTCGACTGATTTATGGAGTAAGAAAACGAAATTCCATAGCGCATAAAATTAAAGAAACCGGATGGTTGACGATGAAGCAAAGATGGATATTACATTTGTGCTGTTTCACTCATAATTTAATTCAATCACAATCACCACTATATTTATTTGAAAAGCTACAGTTCAGAGAAAATGTTCACATACTCAACACTAGATATAGGCATCGCCTCAACCCTCCAAGGCACCATACATCACTCTACCAACGATCCTTCTCATATAATGCTTCAAAAATTTACAACGTCATTCCTGACTCCCTAAAAATCATGAATAGATTTAAATTCAAGACCTCGCTGAAAAAAATGTTATTTGAGGGTAGGTTTGATGAATTATAATTTGTACGATGTACCAAATGAATATTCTGATATTCTCACTTGTGTTTTTCTCACCCTAGTTGCCTTCATCAAAACTCTTTGCCTTCAATTTAACTTCAATTTAACTTCTTTTTTGTTTTTTGTTTTTTTTTTCCTCCTCTCAACCAATTTTATGTAATAATAAGAGAAACATGAACATGCTAAGATTTATCATGGGTTGGATGGAAGAGCAGTCACCATTATCTCCGGATAGGGGCGACTGAATTCCGCCCTTACATATTGTCAATAAAAAAACGACGAAAAATTATGTATTATATTCTTGGCAATATGAATAAAGACATATTATTATTATTATTATTATTATTATAAATACATAGGTTGCTGTGGTGATTCGACAAAGAAATCTAACTTGGAGGGGTTAATATTACTGGTGTGGAATTTTCATAGAAGTTCTCACCTCGCTTTCTTTTGAGAAGCTACTGGACTACAAAGTAATTTTTTCGCGATATGATATATCTCTTATGATTAGAAAGACTTCAGCGAGTTTATAGAGAAACTAAATAACATAATACATTTCGATCTTTGTTGTAGGACTAGTTCTTCTAATTCTGATGAGTACCTATCAGAGGTTCGCGGATGAAAACTGTAACACCCTGTCCATATTCAAGTATTATGAAAACTCGAAAAAAAAACTGCCAGACTTGTTGCAGTTTATTTCTAGAACATAGAAGGCAATAAATACTAGTAAACACAATAATAATGTCTTCATGTACCCACAAATAAATGCTCGAAAATTCGGTAGCTCGTAGATGCGTCCAGCTGACTTCCGAACGAGGTCATAATTCATCACTTTGTGATTTAAACAGTATTTCATTTTCATCAAGAAATAAGATAGTTGTTTGACTCAATTTGAAAACATTATAACGAAACTGTGTTCTTATCGATCGTGACGGTTTTTCAATACCTATCATAACCATCAATAATTCACCATGGTTAGCACAGGTATTGATTTACTTTCAATCATTTTGATCAGTTTTCTTCGTTTATCACACATATAACGTGCGAATAGCTACCTTCTTTTTAATTCAACAGCTTGTCACGAACTACAATTCACATATAATGCTTGTTTAAGAATACATCCAATGGGCACATATATGTTAATTCAATGTTCTTTTAACGTTGAATGGGAAAAATATACAGAACAAGGTATGGAACACGTTCCAGATACATTATATGAACAACGTGGTTATTCAACGATTCCTTGATGAATTTGTTGGGCCTATGTATTTTTCAACTCTGATATACTGAAGGAAACACCTTATTTACTGCGACATTTTAACAAATGTGAGCCATTTTCCTGGTGAGTGATGACTATTTCATCATTTCACAACTTTTTTTTCGATTCGTCTCGTATTATAGGAACTTGAATTCGTTATCTTGTTTAGTCAAGAGAGCCGTTTTTATTTAAATAGAGAGGACTTTCTCTCGACTATCGTCTCGTCTCGACTCCTCTCATTGTCTCCTCTCGTCGTGAATGAAAATAATACATCCTTCCGAATGGTCACGTGAAATATAACATACATTCTTCAGATATGTCACCGTCATATGAAATGAAAAAAACAGCAATCTTTCGAAGAAATTCATTGTTTTTTTCAGAAATATCAACCAATATCTAGAAAGATTCATTCATTTCGCAAACTTGTTTCGACTTGCTTTCAACTACTCCAGGATGTCTCATATACAACGTATCACTATGAACGATCCCCCTATATGTATATTCAAATCATTAGTCAGTGACATCAACGAAATTTGGACTGTTATGAATGATAATCAACATGCGCCGTGCATTTTTATTAATTGAAATATAGATAAGCCGTTTTGTCATAAATTCAGTATTCCTAATAATTTACCTCATAATTACCCATGTCTTTCCAGGAGAAACGAAGAATTTATGACGGAGGGAGGAAAACGGTGTCAATGAAGATCTTGCAGAAATCGCATCCTGGGGAACTAACATAGTTGAAGTCAACGCCACCAGAAGACTAAACAAAATCTCTTAGTCGAAATTGAACATCCTGTATTCGATTACACTCTTGGAATTCCAGTTTTCATTTGAGAATAATGTTTCATTAAGAAGTTTTAGACTCATTTAGATTTTCGAGGAAAATGATGAGTTTGTGTATTGTTATCTCCATCAATGTTCATATTATTCAATATTTTCGAAAATATTCACTCAATATTTCCACCTACATTGGTATACATGATGATCTTTGAAGTACCATTTGGAGTTCTACCACTTATGCAGTGCGGTCGAAATTATCTGATGATTTGAAAGTTTCAGAAATCCTCAAGGTATTTTTATCCCAAAAGAAGCGCCCGGTATATCATCAAACCACAAAGAATTAATGGAGAAGACCACTGAGAGAAGAAATCCGTGCAAACCTCTTTCAATCGACGAATCATGATTTACGTTTGATGTACAATCAATATTATGAGTTAAAGTTGAAGGGAATCGAATCTATATCGTTTTGAAATCAGCATATTTCATTCGATATTTCAAACAGCCAAATATGATGGTGGAGTCGTGACGTATTAGTCCCGAACTGTAGCTATCTCTCTCGGATACCTCGTCATTCTGCAGTGTTGCAGTGTGATTGGTCAGTTCAAGGACAATAGGCGTATTGGGAATAAGACGTCGCACCAGTTACACCAATGAATTGACAACATTTCAAATGGCGCAGGAATTGTGTGTTTTGAAATGGACATATTCTGATTTATTTTTTCCATCATCTTAGCATGAATGACAAAATTCAAAATTAATTCGCCGGTAGTTTTTCAGTATATAGTTCACGATAATGTCATTATGAAGAATCAGTGGTCTCTCCCATTGGGCTCTTCCACAACTGACATAAGCATTTTTATATATAATTTTGAAGGTTTCCGTCATAATTGATTTTTTATGAAAACTATCAGAATTATCAGAGGTCTTTTCGAACAAAACTACAAGTCATTTCCACGAATGTTCTTAAAATGAACTACAATGGAAGATGGCAACTACTTTCCTCACTTGCATCAGTATTAGATCATAAAAATCCATAGGGGACGTGGAAGGAATAAGAGAAGGGGGTTATAGTGGAAAAACCAGGTGAAAAATTCAAGTTTACCGCGTCATGCATCGGTCCCGTTGGCGACAGTACTCTAGTATGTTGTGAATCTCGTGCTACATGCGATAAAACCGCAAGTACTGATATCTTACAACATATTTCTGTTTCAAATTACGTCTACATCTGAACTTGACATTGAAAATGCCCTTCTTCCTTCCATATATCTTTCTCAAACCCCAATTATATTATTTACTCAGAAACTTGTTATATAAACTTGTGAATACATAGTGAGGTTATGTTTCTAGCGCATGATGAAATTCATATCACAAGCCAGTTTCACATAGGACTAATTCCATTATTAGCCTCTGAAAATTTATTGTTGTTGGGAATAGTGAACATTATTACTGCTTGAATTATGTGTGCAAAATGGGACAATGCTGATTATAACAGAGATCATGGTTTATATTTCAGAAAATTGCCTCGAATATTAAAAAAAAAACAATAAGCGTGTTGGATATCAACTTGATATAATGAGAATGTCATAACAGCAGTTCGGCGTCAAAATTCGCTGAGAGACGTGACTGAATCAATGATCAATAATCAATGATTCGGACTTTCCAAGTCAACTTTAGGTGAATTTATGAAAGTTGAAAATGTACAAGATATAGATGTAGATGCTGAAATATTGAATATTGTGAGAGGGATACATACCTTCAGAAGAATAGACTAAAGACTGAAGACCAAAAGATTCAACAATGAATTGTTTATTATTTTTCTTTGATGTTTTTTGAAGGATTGTTATTTCATTTCCACTCAACTTTCTGACAAATACAGTTTCAAAAGCTCCTATAATGAATTTTGTACATCCATTCCCTTCACATTCAATGTTTCTTTCGCCTTTGAATAAGATCATGAAGATGTTATGTCCAATCGAAAGTTGAATTCACACTCATATTTTATAATTTCAATCATAACAATCGAGAAGATATCGAAATAAATCAAACGACGGCGTTCAATATTGGACTATTTGTATATGTACCTACACAATTGACATAAAGAAATTCACCAAGAATAATGAACAAACTATTCAGTACGTTTTCATTTACCCTCACGAGGTAGATAATGGACAAACAATAATTATAAAAAAAATTCAATTAGAGATTTCCCTATCGGAATATGCTATCAATTGGTCCTGATTCTCTGATTAATACTGCTACAATAAACATAGTGGATTCTACTTTTTCCGACCCTATATATGGTTTTCGAAATATGCCAGTCCCTTGTCCACTATTAGGGAGTTAGTCCATTATTTCCCCCGTCTCCCCTACATCTGCGAGGTGATAGCCAGGAAAGTAGTTGCTTTTCTTCAATAATCTGCCATTGTTGTTCAGTTCATGAACATTTTTTGTTGAAATGACAATGAAATTTTTATTTATTCAACATATCATTCCACTTTGATCATTTGGGCTATTTACTAGTCAAAAGTGAGTAGGTCTATCTTCTGATGATAGATATATCGAATAGTGAATAATGTTTGCATTTATTTACCAGGATCTGCATATTCCACATTGCAGTAGCTGCTACACCTTTCGGCCATCAATTTTCTTATTACGCTCCTGCCGATGCATCTTCCTTTCAACGAGAAAGAAGAAGTGGGTTTTTGTTCTTGTTGAAACTTCGCGGTGGTCTCCATAATTATACGTTACGAAAATAATAACACTGGCATTCGAATTTTGAGTCATGAGAACCTATCTTTAGTAAGCGATCGGGGCAAATAACGAGAATCCACTTATACCTATCTGGCCGATGAGGTGGATAGTGGCTTTCTATGACTTAGAGCACCTCAATTATCTTCGACTAGCTTGTAGTTTACATCGCTGAAATGTATTCAAGTGATTTTATCAACGGATGCTGGAAGGCGATAGGTGAATGTGACTGAATAGATTCATCATACCATCGACCAAGTAAAATGGAACACTAAAATGCGAACATAATGAATACATACATCCGGATGTTAGATGTAATTATAGGGAGATGATGATGCCCATCCTGAAACTGTAAAGAATTTTTGATCTATTTCACATGTTAGCGTTGCTTCTATATGTGCAAGGTGACAGTCTGAATTTGAGCAGCACTCAACGTTTCTACAACTGATCACATTATCAGAATTTGGCAAAACACGTCAATCTAGACATCTTTTGAGATATTTTACATATAACCCTCCCACCGTCAGGGCAACTAACCCTGAGATTTCAAATGGTAACCCCCTAATCATTTTGTTTGTCAAAGAGTTATATATTTGATTCATCATCTCTTATAATCTATAATCTAAGCATTGCACTAATCACCTTGGAATCAATTGAACCAATAAGTGTATTTGATCCTGAGGGTGAAAATTGATTACGACATCACAACAAAGTTCATTACGAAACAAAAAATGATATTATCAACAAGCATATCGATTGAAATACAATTTATTTCGAAATGATTTCTGGAAACATATAATCCCTTGATGAAGATTCGGATAGATCATATTTTTCTAAATAGTTTAGAGGTGATACTGCCTTCGAATTGAGAATCAAAACATCAACGTACTTTGTAATAATCATTATTTCAAAAATATTTGTTATAGTTATAGTTTTGAAATTCAATTATTTCTTTTTTTATAGATATTATTCAACAAAATGTTTTGTCGATTCTGAATACAATTTTGTTGATCGATAT
Organism: Phaedon cochleariae; assembly: GCA_918026855.4. NCBI lineage: Eukaryota > Metazoa > Arthropoda > Insecta > Coleoptera > Chrysomelidae > Phaedon > Phaedon cochleariae. The sequence goes on from OU896712.1 coordinate 20,152,623, forward strand.
ATTTTGTTATTTCAACATATTCACTTTCTGAAAAACTGAAAATGTTGTCACTTGAATGGAATGATATGATCATTTCAATCAACAGAATATGTTTATAAGAGCAGATACTGTAGTATAGGAACAGAATAGTCTTTGTTTATTCAACCAATTCCTGCTGTTAATTTGAATTATTAATGAGTTACATCAAATGAATTTTGAATTGAAAACTGACAAAGAACATCTGTTGCGGTAACAAAATATTTTGTCGTGGATGCTACAGCATCAAATACTTGAAAAATCATTGCAGCAAACACATTCTCATCACACTGTATTATGCCAATTTTCACTCCCACATGAGATATGGAATACTAAGTTGGGGAAACAGTGCTAATGTAAACAGAGTCTTCATTTTACTAAAATACGTGATACGCATTATTGAGAATATTGATAAGAGGACTAGCTGTAGAGAACTTCTCAAAAAACTAAAAATCCTGACATTATTTAGCGTATATATTCTAGAGGTGTGTATATATTTCTATAATAATTATAAAAACATTACAATGTGCTTGCCAAAACATGATCATAACACACGTTACCGCAATATGTTACAGCCCAATTCTCACTGCTCCGCACTTTATCAAAAAAGTTTTTATTTTATGGAGTGCAAATTATACAATAAATTAAATCCGGATATAAAGTCAGCACCAAATGTCAGATTATTCAAAAATAGACTGAAAGAATTCTTAATTGAAAAGTGCTGCTACTCACTAGATGAATTTTGATAATTTTTATTGATGCATGTGTGTGTATGTGTACTTATTTATATATAGTATAGTATTTTGTATTATTTATTTGTTTTCTCTGACATAATACGTACTAGACAAACTGTTTCGTCCAAAGTGTACTTCATTACATGGTTTTAGTCTTCTATTTTCTGTGTTAGTATGTAACAATTTTCATACTGTGAGTTTTGGTATATGCTTTCTGTGTTTTTTGACATGTTTGTCCATTTATATTTCCTTGTGAATATGTAAAATGGTAAACGAATAAAGTATCTATCTATCTATCTATCTATCTATCTATCTATCTATCTATCTATCTATCTATCTATCTATCTATCTATCTATCTATCTATCTATCTATCTATCTATCTATCTATCTATCTATGAGCTAATGAGAAACATAGAATTGAGTGGAGAAATGAGAATTATCATTCTTTGTTAGTCGTAACTCTCTAGTGGAGCCCAAAATAAAAATTCACAAAGGTTCTTTATCAGATTACAGTAACATTCAGTATTGGTTCGATAAGACTATCGATATGGAATAATTCATATCGACATGTTAATCGAGTGTTATATCAATAACACTCATTCCAACAAAGCAAATATCGGATACGAACACCTTAAAAAAACCATAGTACGTCCATGACGAGAAAAAACGCCAATCAAATTTCAATCGATTGTCATAATTAGTCAATTTGGAACTGTGACACCCTGTATAGAGAATTCTCAACCATTTGAAGGGTGCCCAGATACAGGTTCTGATAGATGAATCGATTGATCAGAATATGAAGAAATATCTCAAACATCAATGACTAATTTCAACGACGGATAATGAACCAGTCAATCCTTTTGTTTGTTTTTTCACATAAGACTGTCAACACATATTTGGGAGATACAGGATTTGCATCTCAATAATCATTCATTCTTCAAGTCATTGCCGATGTGTACAAAACCTCAAATTAGCAGAATAAGGAAATTCTGAATTAACATTGGCCTGCTGGAAAGATTTCAAATAATCGGAACTCATCATTACAGACGGTCCAAAGTAGAGCAATAATTTTCAACATATCCGGCATGGTTATACTATCGAGATAGCATAAGCCAACAGTGGTCAAGGCTATTTTCATTTCTGAATACCCGCAGGCTTCGAAATAATAATGTCCATTATACAAAATCCAGAGTTGAACTGGATCCTCAAAACGGCTCCGCTGATTTGCGATCTTAGGTTAAAATATGATAATATTATTATTCTCATCAATTCGTAGTGATATTTTATAATGTGTGAAAAATATTTCTCCATATTTCATTTCAACTGAATTGAACAAGGGTGACTCACATTCAATTATATATAGATGTGTATACACAGAGATCAAAATGAGATGATTGAACTGAGCTTACCTATATACCAAAACGCTTTGTTAAGTCACTACTGTGCTTTGAAAGCGAATTTTAACTTCTTTCATGCATGCATACAAGTTGCCTGCAAGTTGCCTGCAGGATAATTGGGAATGAATGGTGCGATGAATCGGCAAACAAGGAGATGATCCAGTTCACCAAACGGAGAAAAATCGATGGGTTCAAGCCACCCATCATGTCTGGCATTTGTTCTTTGAATGTATTACATGTCAACTGAAGTAAGATGAATGATTGTATTTTTCCAAAGCAGACCAGAGAATTGACAAATATACAGGGTGTCCCGAAATTACATAAAAATATTTCAACACAGATTCTAGAAAAAAAATGGTGAGAAAAGTTCGAGTGAACATGGGTACAGAAATGGCCCCCTTGGGTGTTATAGGTATTCAAAGGGGGGCCCGAGATGATTGATTTAAGTTAATAGTTCCGAAACCCTCTGTGTTGAGAAAACAAAATTTTCTACATTTATATAACTTTCCATGTCCGATTCGGAGATATTGAGAATCCTCTGGAATTTTGATCAGGGGCGTGAGTAATAAATGGGGCCAGGGGCATCTCTTCCCCCAACTTTTTTTTCAATGCAATTTTCGGCAATTCGAACAGGAAATATGGAGATATCATGATTTTCAATTGAAAATAATACTCTTGTTCAGTTTCGATAGCACTCACCATTTTCGAAATAAATCGATTTCAAGAGTCTAGAAAACAGTGCTTTTCCCTTATATATAGGGTGGAAAAATTTCCCAAAAATTATTTTTTGATGAAAAATACCCCTTTTTCAACATCTACCTGTGACGGTCGACTCAGAATATGGAAGTTGAAATAAAAATACTAGTTTGAAAAATATTATGGTAGGTATACCCTATGAAGAAAAAGTACAATTTTTATTACGCAGCAGACATTTAAAATCGATTTTTATCGAAAATTGTGAGTGCTTACGGAACTAAACAGCTTCATTATCGTGAGGTTGAAATGATAATATTTTCATATTTCCTGGTCACACTGCCAAAGATTGCAACGAGCCCGAGCCTAAGCCTCACCTATTTCCCACGCCCCTGAAAAAAATTTCGGAAAATTCTCCAAATGTCAAAATCGGGCATGAAATGAAATTCACATGGACAAAATTTCATTATCCCAACACGAAGTGTCTCGGGAAAATTTTCAAAAAAAACATCATCTCGGGCACTCTTTCAGAAGGCTATAACTCCGCAGGGGGCCATTTCTGGACTCATGTTTATATAACAGAAGATTGTTTTATTAGGATCAAAAGTGACACTTTGTTTGACAAGCGAATTTTGCATTTGCGAGGCAGAGCGTCTAGCGAAGCCGAGCGAAAGCAAAATTCGCGAGTCGAACAAAGTCACTTTTGATCCGAAAGAAACATGCTATTTTTTCTGCAACCGAAACAATAAACTCGAATATATGTGAAGTTACCACCAATGCCGTGTCATATGTATACAATGCAACAAATATTGACAAATAATCCGTGTAGTGGGAACATTCTACCTGCATCAACAGCAGGTTCATTCAATTTTCAAGGATGTTCGAATTGTAGTTCCAATAAAGGTTCAATATAAATACAATCACAGAGTGACATATTTGTGTATGGACCAGGTGCTCTAATGGCAAATACCGCGGCAGTGCCAGCTATAGGAACAAGACGTGGAAAATGTTAGGTTAGTGAGCATATCAACAATAATAATAGCGATTATTTACTCCTCTCCATAATACAATGTTTTTCGCTTGATAATCGAATGAAGGTAAACAATATCGTTGTTTGAGACAAAAAACTATTGCTTGCCGTGATTATTCAAAAACAAGTTATCCATCCCGAGAATAACGAATGAAATACAGATCCAACAAGTATTTGAATCTTAAAGGCTTTCCTGATCAAAACAAAAATACTTAACTGAGATGTTCATAATTTCAATACTCAACTATAATAAGATGTATTCATATATCCAGCATGGGTATGATATGCCAAATCTGCCGAAATCGGAAACAAATCGGGTATGCGTCTCAACGTCTCAACTCAAATAACCAACCGTAACAATGTTGTTTATTCTTGATGACGTCCAGTACTTCCTTTTTAGTTCCTAGGAGCTGAAGTTCAACTTTAGCTCCTAGGAACTAAAGTTCAATTTCAGCTCCTAGGAACTAAATATGTTGCCTAGCAACATACCTATTTTTGTGTCAGTAATAGAAACGTCAATTTAAGAGCTAATTTTGGTATCAAAACGGACGACTTTTGTGTCGGTTGCAGAAAAACTTTTTTTACTATTTTTGTTTCAAGAATCTGTAGTTGAAATCTCTCTATGTAATTTTGGTACACCCTGTATATTTGAAGACTTCTGTTTCTACATATAAAATGTAATTGGAACATGGATCGAACATTTTCGGAACCATTCACGATAAGATAAAGTATGATGAATCTCCGTCATATTATTATCCCAATTGAAACTAACAGAATCATTTTCAATGCCGATAATGTTCCCATGTAATCAATTATCCAATGTCTTGCTTTGGATATAAAAAATATCAGAATCATCTTGTCTATGTGGAACCATGATCAATATTGGTCCAGATTGATGGATTAGTAATATTTGATGAAGATCAACTTGGTGTCACGCCATGATTCCATTATTCATGAAACTAACTAAATTTTTTGTCTACATTCAATGAGAATTTGAATGAGAAATCATCACAACCACATGTGCACCAATTAGAAAATAATCACATGGGAAAACAAACAGGAATGTTTCAAGAATATAAATTATTTTTCGTTCTCGTTTCATTGACAGTTGGCTAATAAATCAGGATGGGATATAATGAATATACAATGATTTGTAGCGGCATATTCATTAATATTGTGAATTACCGTTGAAGCGGAGAACGAAAATTGTATTAATTTTGTTTACACACAATGAAAAGTCTTATGCTTGGTATTGGCACAACACAACAAGATATTTCATTATAGTATCATGTTCTATTGTTATCATAACCAGAATATATGTTCATTATCACAATAGTTGATGGTGGAAATGAGAATTTGGATTTGATGGTTGTGAGTTCATCAATGAAAGGACGGAGCCGATGATATTCCAAATAAAAAAAATGTCAGAAACAAATTTGCTATAGATATATAACTTCAGCCAGACTCTCCAACTAGCTAAGCAATTTATTCAGAGATTAAATTGTTCACTTTGATGGTTTGTTCATATATCACGGTCGGATCCAAATACACAAGAGTGTTCTGATACATACGTAGATGTGATCTCTGAGGTGGACTTAATTTCGTAAGTGTCAAAACCTCCCACTAGTGTTTCATTACTAATTGGAAATATTTCAACCATAGAATCTCGAACTAGAAATATGACGATTTAACCCAAATCACCTAGATAAAATATGTCTCCTGTCTGAGTTACAGGGTGTTTTATTTAAAAATTTTGATATGTTTTTTGCATAGTTCTTTAAAACTATTTGACGTATCACTTTCATATTTGGAGGGAAGTGTAGGTATTATTCACCCAACTGAATTATGTGAAATGAACTTTTCTTGCTATTACCAGAGGCGTGCGACAGGGGCAATTAACTGGTTGATCCTTACCAAATTCTACGCCACTGGCGGAATTGCGATTCTATCACAATTTTTCGATTATCCAACAATTTTGACGTAGATATTGTACCTTTTGTCCATGACGATGGAGTCATTATATTTCGAGATATTTCAAGTTAAACATAAATCTGCACAATCATTTTGATTTCAATGTGCCTTGATTTTGTCAATATTTTGGATCAATGGATTGTATTCATCAATAATATGGAACTTCAATCCAAATTAACGATGAAATCATAATTACATAACAGACAGGAGCTGTTACAGGGTGTTTAATTATGTAATGTATTGAAAAATTTAAAACGCCCTATAACAGCTTCCGTCTGTTTTGTTTTTATGTTAATATGGATTGAAGTTTCATTTGATTGATGAATGCAGTTTATTGATCCAAAATATCGACATTATTGATACACTTCAAAATCAAAATTATTGTGCTGCTTTATGTTCAACTTGAAATATCTCCTCGACTAATGACTTTATCGCTATGACGAAAAAATTTCGTGGGAATCCTTCAACTAATTTTGTTAAAATTTGGCGGTGTTAGTTGTTCAATGTACAACATCCTATATATCTTGAAGACTATGCATTCCCGCACCCATGTTTATATACAATAAACTATTTGTCTCAGAATCACCTGGGAAATCACCCCTTGGAGATGGGACATATACCTGAGTAACACCCTGTACCTATGTCACTATTCGGTTCGAATACGGCTTTCATTAAAACAAGGAAAATCATTCGGTTCACCTAATTCATCACAGCTGTAATAGATGTAATTGCTTGAATTGACGAATTGGCATGCAATCAAGTGAATAAATCTAAATGTTCACACATAACAGACCTGATGATGTGGAATATCTACTTTGGTTGAAAATGTACAATTTTTTTTAAATAATTTGGATGATCATTGCATTGATGAAATATTTTGTTGGTTCGATATTTCTCTGATCAAAATTTACTGAAATACATGCAAGATGTTAAATATGTTGTACGTTGAGTACAAGGATTTCGCTGGAATTTATCCAGTTTTCCTGCACTATTTGGGGACAGTGGTGAATGTCATGAGAATTCAATATCGTAATGAAATGGGGGTATTATGATGTAAATCGCCACAGTTATGTAATCCCTTATACTCGGGATATATTCTGCTATTTGAAAATATACCTAAGTTAGGTGAGTAATAGGCAGCAGTATAGTGTATGAAAACACAATGAATCCAGAGCTGGGGATAGCTTTCAACTAAATTAAAAGGGAAATTCACTGTCGATGACTATTACAATGCATGTTATAACAAGTTACGATAACAGTGACGTACTAGTTAGTGTCCATATTTTTTTATCTCTTGGAGCACACGGAAGGAAATTGTTTGTCGTTAACGAAATAATGATAGAATTGTTCATCATGCTGATTATCATGATGCGAAACAATTCATATTTGGTTCACGTCAATTCGATCCATATGGCTCTCAAAGGAAATTCATTCCAAAAGTAAATTTTGAGAATACCTATACCTGGTGACTGTTTGGCGTATCAGTTGAGGAAGAACAGTACGCCTTTTTGATAGTCTTGTTTGTGAGAATGTTCAATTATTCTGGCAAAGCCGATCACTATAGTTGATGAATGGTATATTCTAGAAAATACAATGTTGAACGAACGAAGTGCTGCTGTTACGAAATAAGGAAATTTCCCTCTGATGCATTTTCATAAAATGAGTTAGGAACTCTTTAGTTTTATATCCACGCTGTACATTATAGCGATCGAAAAGGCAAATTTTTTTGACGTATTTATATTCTGAATCAAGTCTGGATATAGCTGATGATGACAAATTTAGCTAGCGAGTAACTAACGAAGAATTATGAGCTGTTGCAAGATATAATCTTCAACTTACCTAGGAAAATAATATCCGGTTAACGAAGGAACAAATTCAATTGAACAAAAAATAACTAAGAAGTTATGATTATGACTTTATGATACGATGAGAGTGAAAAAGTATGGATACTATTCCAAAATATCAGAATGTAACTGCATTAGTAAGCAACTTTCTCCAGCAAATCAGATATTTATGATGAAAACTACTCGTGACACTCGACGAGGTAGAATCAGAAACCTATATTATATTCCATTGCTTCAATGATATAAGTGAAATGTATTCTGAAACAATTTCTGGTAATTAAGACATATCGATGATGCCGGCAACGTCGTAGATAGATAGATAGATAGCGTTTATTTGACTACGTTATGCAAATACATACATTTGTAGCAAGTCAATACATCAATACAATACAATAATGTATGCATCTGATGAAAAAATAATTTGTAAATGGATTGTTATAAAAAAATACATCAAAACACTAATATATAGATATAAAATTCTATATATATAGATGTAAAATAGTGCCCAGACATAAAGAATACGGTTCATTTTACATTAAGATCAATTGCAGCAGGTGGGCTAGTTATATACTCATTTTTAATGTATCGTTTGAATTTTTGACCTGTAAGATTTTTCACTGTTTGTAGTAAGATATTATACAATTTCGTGTTCGGAGAGTTAGATGCAGATTTATATAGTCTATATATATCTTGAGGATCTGATGAGTTCAGCATTGCGAGTGCTGTAATCATGGAAATGAGCATTTCTATCGAATTCATTTTTATTTTCATGGATTTCAAGAAGGCGATGGTAAATATACAAGGTAGGAAGGGGCATTATTCCTTAATTTTTGAATATAGGGCGACATGTGTCTATATAATCTGCATTGGCAATTATCCTAACTGCTTTTTTTTAAGGCTTGAAAACTCTATCAAAAGATGAGGAGTTTCCCCACAAAACAATACCATACCTAAGATGCGAATTGAAAAATGCGTAATATGCTGTCAAGAGGATCTTAAAACTTACTATAGATCTCAACTGTCGAAGCAGAAATATATGCTTTGAAAGTTTGGAACATAAGTCATCAATATGATTGCGCCAGTTCAGGTTATCATCTATTGTGATTCCTAGTAGATTTACTTTATCACCTTTTTTAATTTTACTGTTGGATGAGAAGATCACATTCTGAATTTTGTCTCTGTTAAGTTTCAAGAGATTTCCAGTGAACCATTTTTCTGCCTAGTTTTCTACATATTTCATGGATGTAATTAGGTTTTGACAGTTTTTGTCAGAGCATATTAGCGTACTATCATCTGCATAAACTACACATTTGTTTGGTAACATATGATAAAAAAAATCATTGATGTAAATGATGAAAAGGAGAGGCCCCAGAACAGAGCCTTGGGGTACTCCAGATTTCATCACCTCAAATCCAGATGCTTCGTTGCTGTTAAGGCAAACGTAATGCGTTCGATCATGAAGGTAAGACTGGAAGAGAGAAAGTGCAATTCCTCTGATACCGTAATCACAAAGTTTTTTCAAGAGGATATCGTGAGAGACGCAGTCAAAGGCTTTGGTCAGGTCGCAGAGAGACACTGACACAGGAATTCGTATTTTAACTCTGTGTGAAAGTGGCTTTTCATGAAATACGTCAGATTACTTTTTCATTCTTGTTTTTCTGAAGCGCAATTTGATCTTACGAAAAAGAGAAGAAATACGTGTTCAATTAATTTTTACAAACTTCCCAGTGGGATAAAATCTTCAATATTAGGATTTTCTCTATTATGCGGACCGTGGGTATAACCGAGATAATACGATTCATCTTGAGACTGTCCGATCACCCAGGAGGCTCGAGAATAACTGCCTATAACAAATTGTTTCATTGAACTACAAGGGTCAACTTTACAGTGCACTACAATCAGGAATCAGGGTATTGCCCTTCCAGCCAAATGGTCATCAAAGAGCAATGTTGGACATATTTAGTTGGCATTTAGTAACGAGGTAGACAAATCCCATTATAAAGAAAAACCCATCACACAACATCATGCAACACTGAGAACAAAATCGAATTACCGTTATTAAATATTGAATCACCTTCATACAAAAATTATTACAAATAGGGAATAGCCTAGCTGTCTTAATAATGATATTTAATTCATTTTGGTATGAAGACCCAATAACAGTTACTAGATAATTTAATGAAGCATATAACTTGAAGGCTACACCGTGGACGAATTACGGTCATTCATCAATGTGTGTTACTATAATTAAGTGTACGTGCCCTACTGCAGCAATGGAAGCTATGCTTGACCTACTACCCTTGCATATTTTTATCGAGAGGACTGCAGCTCTCAGTGCATACAGACTGAACTCCACTGAATTGGCCAGACCAGGTGATGTCACTGGTCACATGGTCATTCTACAAGAAGTACAAATGGAATCTGCAACCAAACCATCGGACATAATGCCAGCCAGGCTCAGTTTCGATCATACCTTTGAAGTGGTTATGAAAAGCCGCCCTAGTGTGCATCTGCACTTTTTGTTCCTGAGCCTTTTTGTGGGATAAGCAAATGTCACCTAAAGGGAGAACTCGAGAAATGGGAAGAAATTGAAAAGTCCTCCTACTGGAGAGCAACTCCAGGTCAACGACAAGCGAAAAGGTTCATCAACCATTCGCAGAACCGAGCCAAAGAGCTACTCAGCCTCAGCAAACCAGAGCTAAAGCTTATCACAGGCTTTCTCACAGGACACGGCCCTCTGAGGAACCAACTCAAAAAGATGGGTCTGGCGGAGACTGACACTTGCCGCTTTTGTAACAATGCGACCGGAACCGCGGAACACATACTCTGCTCATGTGAAGTATTAGTCCGCCAAAGGCTGAACCACCTAGAACAGGTCTATCTCACCCCTGCTGAAGTGGAAAAGTCAACCGTCAGGAAAATCGTAGGCTTCATCAGAAGTCTAGGGTTAGAGGACCAAAACTAGATAGGGGTAATCACAATAGATCTTCTAGGTCGCAGTGATCAAGAGGTCTCTCAGCCTATGCGACCCATCTGCAATCTACAATCTCTACTATAATTAAAGAGTAAATTCGCTGTTATCCTCCGGAACCTTTAACAGGCATGAATCCTCTGTATTGAAATTATTAATGACTGGTTATTTCATGGTGATTATCGAATAACTTCTCACCAAAAAATCTTCCAGATTGAAAATAATCCATTTCACATTCATTTTTCGGAGCTCTGTCAGTGAGAATTAGACACATCAATTCCAAAAACTTTCGGGATACTCTAGGAAACAAAGTATCGAGAACACAATATGTTGAAAATACACAATTTTTCACCCATCAAAGCAGTTTCAATGTATGTGAAATTACACTGTCTCAATATATCAATTTCCGATCAGTTTTTATCACAATGATTTTGAGAGTACTCGATTTTCAGAGAATCATTTGATTATCAACTTGAAATATTTAGAGTCATTATTTATTTCAATACAGAGGTTTCATGCTCTATTATGAATCATATAATAACAAAAATGTCCGAACCTACGATAATCAATGCAGACGAGTGAATTCAATCATATTGCCGTAACTTGTTATCGGAAAACTCTTATAGGTGAAATGAATATAGTTTCAATCGGTCTTGTTCTTGTTCATCTGTCTCACTCAACCTTGACATTTTCGAGTGTCCCGATAGTCGAACCGATCTTCCCGATCCTCTCGTTGGATGTCTCCGTGCATCGTAGTTTGTTTTCGTCTGCTCCCTAAGTCCGTGCTTAGCAAGTTAGCAACTTCATAATTATTATTGACGATTCGGTAGAATTTTTGGCAATTCGTATTCTTATTTCTCTTCAATTTCGACTGGGTACTAATATATTCAATGAATATCCACTGTATATCCAATGGATATTGATTAGATATCCAGTGGTTATCCCGTCAATATCCACTGCATATCTAATGGATGTTGTCTGGATATTCACTGGATATCTAGTGGATATATCAATTGAATATACAAATATATCAATCCATCAAAAATACCTATTGCAATTTCCAGCCTAAGTATTTCATTCATGGTATTTGATAATATTCTATCAAAATAAAACAATATCGGTTTTTTCATCAAATATCCATGAATTATATCCATTGTATATCCATAAGATATATTTCATGGATATGGACGTTCAGTGGATATAGGGCTATCCAATGGATATCTAATAGATATTGTGTGCTGTCAGGGTATACAAGGAGACAAAATAGCGTATCTGTTGTGGCACGAGTTTCCAACGAATGTCTTTGGTAATTCGAGTTCCACCATTTTCTTGCTTTCGAATGTGGAATTCAATTCCAATTCACTCTAGGATGGATAGAAAAGGTGTTGAGAGAGTATATAAATGTTCAAAATCGCCATGTATTCATACCATGAACGAGAATATTCATACATAATCTGATAGAGTCATCTTGATTTCTAAAAAAAATTAAGAAAGGAATGTGAAAACCTCAAAGTTCATCTTCAATACATCGAGATAGGACGAATTGCTTCTTGACGTCATTTCATTTCGTGTACCAACATAATTTGGAATAAAGAAAACTTATTATTAATATTCCTAAGATGAAGAAGGTTAGTCAGGTCTCAGGAAAAAAAAATATGTAAGATATTTTTGTCGGTTGAGCTCTTGTTGAATTCAATTTATTCTAATCTGCATCAATTTTTCCTACTCCAATCTAACGAATTTTTTAGCGAACTAATAATGATTTCACTTCAGTTTATGATAGAAATTTTTTTTTTGTTGCTGTTTTTTCATGAATTAGAGCTGTTTCACATACATTATTAGTTACAACTAAATTTGTTTTTCTGCAACCGACTCAAAAGTCGTCCATTTTGATATCAAAATTAGCTCTTGAATTGACGTTTCTATTACTAACACAAAAAAATAGGTATGTTGCTAGGCAACACATTTAGTTCCTAGAAACTGAAGTTCAACTTCTGTTCAAGTTCAACTTCAGCTCCTAGGAACTAAAACGGATATACTAGAGGTAATCAAGAATAGACAACATTGTTATGGTTGGTTATATGGGTTGGGACGCATACCTTATTTGTTTCCGATTTCGACAGATTTAGCATTTCATACCCATGCTGGAGATATAAATACACCTTAGTATTACACTAGTGTATATAATCAAGGGTATAGTTGAGAATTTTTGTTTTGATCAGGAACGCCTTCAAGATTCACATATTTGCTTGATATGTATTTCATTCGATATTTTCGGGATAACTTGTCATTGAATAATCACGGCCAGCAAAAGTTTTTCATCTATAGCTGACATCATATAATATATACCAGAAATAACTCCCAGCTCATCAATCCTAGATTTCGTCTCAATATTTCATCAAAGAACTCAATCAATTTGAATTTATATAACAAAGTACCAGAACCTTTCAAAGAGCTCGGCTCCTCAAAATTTAAATTAGCTATCAAACAGCTTCTACTGAAACACAGTTTTCACTCGGCGGATGAATTTCTGTCCTGTGATTTAACGAGAATAACACCATGACATGAAAATACACCCATCTTACGTACCTCCTACTTTTAAAAATATTTTAAACCATAAATTAGTGTTGTGTAACTATATGTATACTTGTTGCTTTTACTTGTTATGTTCACATATCCTCTATTTTTGATATTTTTTATAACAAGATATTTATATCTACGGACATGTTCCAAACTATTTGACGTGTGTAATGAATGAAATTTACAAAGACACCAATAAATTCTATTCTATTCTATTCTATTCTATTCTATTCTATTCTATTCTATTCTATTCTATTCTATTCTATTCTATTCTATTCTATTCTATTCTATTCTATTCTATTCTATTCTATTCTATTCTATTCTATTCTATTCTATTCTATTCTATTCTATTCTATTCTATTCTATTCTATTCTATTCTATTCTATTCTATTCTATTCTATTCTATTCTATTCTATTCTATTCTATTCTATTCTATTCTATTCTATTCTATTCTATTCTATTCTATTCTATTCTATTCTATTCTATTCTATTCTATTCTATTCTATTCTATTCTATTCTATTCTATTTTATTCTATTCTATTCTATTCTATTCTATTCTATTCTATTCTATTCTATTCTATTCTATTCTATTCTATTCTATTCTATTCTATTCTATTCTATTCTATTCTATTCTATTCTATTCTATTCTATTCTATTCTATTCTATTCTATTCTATTCTATTCTATTCTATTCTATTCTATTCTATTCTATTCTATTCTATTCTATTCTATTCTATTCTATTCTATTCTATTCTATTCTATTCAATTCTATTCTATTCTATTCTATTCTATTCTATTCTATTCTATTCTATTCTATTCTATTCTATTCTATTCTATTCTATTCTATTCTATTCTATTCTATCTCAAATAACGATATTGTTTACCTAATATAATGATAAATAAATGATCGCTATAGTTATTGTTGATATGCTCACTAACCTAACATTTTCCACGTCTTGTTCCTATATTCACCTGGCACTGGCGCGGGATTTGCCATTAGAGCTTCTGGTCCATACACAAATATGTCACTCTGTGGTTGTATTTATATTGAAACTACAATCCGAACATCCTTGAAAATTGAAAATACCTATACTGTTGATACAGGGGGCCTATTCTCGAATGACGAACGAAATATGTCGAATTCGACATTTGTCGATGGAAATAGTCGCACAACGTGTCAGTGTGTTATTCTCGATTGGTTTCGACTTCAAACTCGTATGAGACAAATTTTGTCGAATAGGCAACATCGAATTAACGATTCTCAAATGTGTTCTGTGCCAATGTGCTCTGGTTTCTTTGTTGTTATGGAGGTTACTTTGAATTTCCATCATTGTTGAAATAATGGCAGTGGAAGGAAAAATTAAAGGTTATCAGAAATTGGTTTACTGAGTTATTACCATCATCACCAAAAGTCGAACATGGCTTACCTTTCCTCCAAGAGATAATGCAGATTACCGATACCCCTGTATACCATGTGGAAGGTTCTAACAGTGCCATAAGCCCTCTCACATTCTTAACTCAATCTAATGTTTATATAAATATTTTGTCCTGTGAAAATCTGGAAGCATTCTTATATATTCCTCGCCTCTCGCGTGGCCGTTGATGATTTACTTGATTTTCCAAATTTTCAATCGCTATAAATGAAGCTGCCATCCTCAAAATAACAAAAGTGATGAAGAAAACTCGTCAAATATTCAATCTCGCATACGATATGAAATTGTCGACTGATAAAGACCACTCTACATTTCTCTATCGAAAATTTTCGAATGCGTCATTCGAGAATGAGCACTCACGTTTTTTGTTCGACAATGAAGAAATCTCGCATGCGACAAAATATCTCACCGTTTGAGAATAGGGTCCCAGGTATAAAATATTCTCACCACACGGATTATTTGTTGCATTCTATACATAT
The DNA here is from genome assembly GCA_918026855.4 of Phaedon cochleariae. NCBI lineage: Eukaryota > Metazoa > Arthropoda > Insecta > Coleoptera > Chrysomelidae > Phaedon > Phaedon cochleariae. The sequence goes on from OU896712.1 coordinate 20,167,770, forward strand.
GGCATGGTATATTGGTGGTTACTATACACATATTTATTCCAGTTAATTGTTACGGTGGCGAAATTCGCTTGTCAAACAAAGTGTCACTTTTTATCCTTATAAAACAATCTACTATTTTGTTGTTTAACAATGCTTCAGCAATATATATGAATAATTTCCCGACTTTGAACGTATTATAACACATTATTTTGAATTTATCAAAATATTTTATCATACATGAGAGGATGTCAAATGAAAGAAGCCTCACTGATAATCATGATATTGATGATTCTCTATCATTTCGATTGTGATTGATAAGTGAGGAAACGATGCATTAAAATTGATGAACCATTATATGTTGAGAATAAAACAGTATTTTCAAGGAAAGGAGACTACTCAATATTTTTACAAAATTCATTCATATTATAAACTTCGAATAAGTTTCAGAATTATACTCTTTCCTTCTCATGTTTACCATCTCGTACAGGTCGGGTATTTTTCCATCATGCTGGAAGACAGCTAGAGTCCAACCAATCCCCAAAAAAGGGAACAAGACCCTGCCCAACAACTACAGGCCCATTGCCCTGTTATCAGTAATCTCCAAAGTGATGGAGAAAGCCATCAATATTGAGCTTATCAAATATCTGGAGAGCTCAGGAATCATCAATGATAGACAATACGGCTTTCGCCACCGAAGATCTACTGGAGATCTACTTGCCTACGTCACCCATTTATGGCAATCTTCAATAGAAAAACACGGGGAATCTCTAGCTGTCGCGTTGGACATATCGAAAGCATTCGACCGTGTTTGGCACGAAGGACTCCTCCACAAACTACCATCATACGGCTTACCACCTCAGCTATGCCATCTCTTATCGAGTTTTCTTTCAGGCAGATCGCTTCACGTGGTAGTGGACGGTGTATCGTCTGATACCATTGGCATCAATTCTGGCGTTCCACAAGGATCAATTTTGGCACCAACATTATTCCTGTCCATATCAATGATCTGTTGGGAGTAACAACTTGCCCCATCCACAGCTTTGCAGATGATAGTACCCTCCATACAGCTTTCTCTTCCAGAATTCCCATTTCTTCCCAGGAAACTGAGACCTCACGGCGCAGGCAGATCAATGCTGTCAATGAAGATCTTGCTGAAATCAGAGCCTGGGGAACAAACAACCTAGTTGAATTCAACGCCACCAAAACTCAAGCCTGCATTTTCTCTAGAAAGGCGGAACTCAGTATGTCCGATATTGTAATGTCTGGCTCCACCATCCCCACCAAGCCCACCATATCTATGCTCGGTATTTCCATCAGCAACACTCTTTCATGGGATAATCATGTCAGATCCATCGCAAAAGCTGCTTCCCACAAACTAGGATTCTTGTTCCGTGCGAAAAGCTACTTTACACCTCAACAGCTTCTCATGATCTACACAGCGCAGATACGGCCTGTTCTAGAATACTGTTCCCACATATGGGGTTCAGCACCAAAACATACGCTGATGCTCTTAGATTCCATCCAGAGAAGAGCCATTCGCCTGGTGGGTGACGCCACACTCACTCACTCTTTGGCATCATTAGAACACCGTAGAAAGGTCGGCGACCTTTCACTTTTCTATCGATACTTCCACGGGAAATGTTCTTCGGAAATCTCTGCTATCATCCCTTCACTAGCAATACCAATCAGACGAACTAGACAAGCCCAGTCAGCACATCCTTTCGTTGTCAACCTCGAAAGATGTCGAACAGCACTTTATCAAGACTCCTTCATCCATAGAACGGCTAGGCTCTGGAATTCATTGCCTGTGGAAGTGTTCCCAACAACATATAATCTCCAAAAGTTCAAAAAAAATTCCAATACCTACCTCCTGTCCCTATCCTCCCTAGGAACGCACGATGTTCTTTGAACATTATAGGGATTCCCTCTCGTGCGCTCCAAGCGATAAAAAAAAAATATGCTTCTACGCGAAAGTACAAATAAAATTCGACAGGCCTTTCAACATCACTCAACATTTCTGGTTTTCCACAGCACTCATCAACATGCGAAGATCATGAAAATTGGTCATTTATACTATACGTGAGAAATCAATTTCCAATTTCAAATGACAAATCAATTGCAAAATCCTCTCATTCTTCATTTCTCTGAATATTTCCAGCTCATTACCTACTTCCACTGAACATGAAGGATATTCAATTATATCATAATACTTTATTCTTGATTGAATACCCTTCTTGGTGATGTATTACATGGATGGTGGTCGCAGAACCCGAAGGCTAGGGTTGGGCTGTTGATATATTAATATTATTATAACAATTATGACGAATTCTAACTGAATAGTTTGCTATCAGAACAAAAACCACTGGCTCAGAACATCTTCTTCGCCAGTTTCTTAGGTGATCGGTGCATCTTTGAGTGTGATATAGAACACAAAAAATCACGGACTCAATAGTTTGCATTATAGTTTACTCATCGATTAGTTCCAACGATTCCACTAGAATTAATATCTTCGAATTTCTATGGATTCATGTTCATGACCGCATACCTATCATACTTTGGAAATGGAATAACCCTTGCGTTTCAGTTGATTCGCCTCCGATATTTAGAGCGAATTTGTTTCACATGAATCTGTGTTTTTCTACCCTTTACTAACAAATCACAAATTTCACGCAACTGATGACGATACATTTGAGTGCAAAATCAATTTGAGAGAGATAATTTGGAATCCAGTACGAAGTGACAAAAAGAGAAGAGCTATTCGATGTTTATTTGTCGTAGTTCTCACGAAGGCCATGACAAATTGGACAGTGGAGAAGAGATATTCTGTGATTCTTCATTTAATACCAGAGTGAGTGAATTGAAGCGAGGTAGGTATATGTTCTCCTTTATTCTTCGTGAAGAACACAACATATGTAGGTGAAGATAATTCCATATTCGAAATAAAAAAATATAATAACACTCAGTAAATTAGGTACTTGGTGGAGAATAACGATTCCTCATCAACGACATTATATCATTGTTTTCTGAATATGAGGATCTAGGTCACGTCATATAATGAATCAAGTTCATATGAATTGATATAGGTACCTATCATTCATGCGAATAGGTACACTCGAGGGTACACTTCTCCACAAAATTAGGTTATTTCATTCTGAATAACGTTGTTGTGCGAACTGTATTCGCATAAAAACCCTTTTATATATATATATTTATATACCCCATGCCTGTAGATTAGTGGAAGGGTAGTCGTTGCTGACTAGTTGGGTATTTACTAGTCGATATATATTTATATATAAATATAATATCATGTTGATCCAGGTCTTCCTCAATTTGAATCATCTCTTGTAATGTTGTCCCAAAAAAACTCCAATGATTTTCAATGAGATTCAAATCTGGGCTCCGTGCTGGCTGTGCCATGGTAGCGATACAGACTTCCTCTAGCTAATTCATCACAACTTGGGCGACGTGAGGCTTGGCATTATCTTCTCCAACGAAAATCCTTACCCTTCTTGTTGTACAAGAATAACCAATATTCACCTTTCAGTTGGAAGACTTCCATTTATGTCAATTAATTTGAAAAAAAATATGTTATGGAATGAAATTGTCTTCATAGATCAATAGGGAAGATAAATCTATGAAATGATTGTCGAAAATAGATAAATCGGAATATTATTTCAAATTTCAACTTGATGATGTAACTTCAAAGAAAACAAGTAGCTCAGAGTCGGTCAACCACACTTTATATAAACCAATTGGTCAATAAAATTATGTTAC
>OU896712.1:20914774-20991576 GCA_918026855.4 Phaedon cochleariae
TCAATTGTGATTATCAGACTCGCTCCGCTCGTCTGATAAACATACAAACACGCCACCGAACAAAAAATAGGTCTAACCTATCGTAGCTTGGATGTGTCTATAGGTCTAACCTATCGTAGCTTGGGTGTTCCTAGACCGACCAAACAAAAATAGGTCTAACCTATCATAGCTGCGTGAAAAAACGTGACGTATCTGATGTTTTTGACGTACGTCATTGATGTTTTTGACACGCCATTTGAACGTTGATTTGTCAGAAGCGTGAAAAAACGTGACGTTTTTTGACGTTTTCTACGTTTCTGACGTTGGTGATGTTTTGACACATGTTTTTTTTCATAGGACGTTGAATGCATTCGTCGAAAGCGTGAGAAAAACGTCAAAAGCGTCACGTTTTTGACGTTTTTTTTTGACGTTTTTGGACGGGTTTTGACGTTTTTTGACGGTTATTGACGTTTTTTGAAGGTTTTTGACGTTTTTTTTTGACGTTTTTTTGACGTTTTTTGACGGTTTTTGACGTTTTTTTGGCGTTTTTTTTGACGTTTTTTTTGACGTTTTTTACGTTTCTGACGTTGGTGATGTTGGTGATGTTTTTGTTAGCAATGTTGACAGTTTTTTGACGTTTTTAACGTTGGTGATGTTTTGACACATGTTTTATGTGTACGTTTTTGACGTTATTGACGTTTCTGATAATCTCAAACAAGCCACCATAAAAAAAAAATAGATCCAACCTATGGTAGCTTGATAGTCCAGATCGATATAGCATCAAACCCAACCCATGATGTCGGCCTACTCTCTAACCTATCCTGTTCGGATTCTTGGGACTCTGAGGCTTCAGGATATTCTTTGGTCAATCAAACAAATTGATGTGTTAGTGAGGATATGTATCACATAGATGGCAGCACGATGCACGCTACTGACGTCTTTCCCCCGCCCCCCCCCCCCACATTTTTGATAATTCCATAAACATTTTCAACGTTTGCAAAAGAGTCAAGGAAAGTGAGTGTATGAACGTTCTACCTGTCTAACCCATCCTGAATCGGATGTGTCTAACCTTCCGTAAATTGGATGTGTCCAGAGAGCGGTATAATATCAATCCTCACCAATCTCATCGATCAATTCTTCGACCTATCCTATATTGAGCTATTAGGCAAGTCAGTGTCGGTAAGATGTAAGCATTTGTCATATATCCGCCACTCATCATGAATCGTTCTTTCATACACCCTGTTTATTCTGCTCCTATCGCCTTTCAAATTTTTCTTCATCGTATGATTTCGTTTTGTGACGTCATTTATCAGTTTGTTGTGGGTTTTGAATGTATATTGGCCTGTTCGAGGTGAGTTTGACGCATTTGACGTATTTTTGATGCTTGCAACTCACGTTTGATTGTTTTCGAAAAATAATATTCGACTTCTGTTTAACGAATGTATAACGCATAACGCGTACGACGCACTAAGTGTGATGGTTGCGTCACGAGATCGTCACGTTTTTCCATGCTGTTTCACGATTTTTCACCCTATGTCATGGGGAAATTTCCAGAGAATGACATCCGTGATATTTGTAGGACTCAAGTATAAACCCCATACAGGCAGTACCTGTCTGACCTCAGGTATTTCGATAGTGTTCAGACTGGCCAAGTGATTGTCATAACATTAAGCCGTTGACCTGTAATCTGAGATATCATATATTATGAGTAGAACTGAGGAGATAAGTGTGGTGATTTACTTCTGCTATGGAAATACGTTTTGAATGTTTCGTTGCACGTTTATAACGTTTCGTTGTACTTTTTCGATGTTTTGTCGTACGTTTCAGTATCCCTCCCGCCATCTGTCACTCCAATCGCCGCGTATGCATAATATATATATCATTACTCTGACCTTGGGCAGCTCAGCTTTTATGATGAACTTGTCCAATGTGGGGGTATTGTGCAATGTCTTTTTTAATTCGAATTGGAGCATTCAAAGTTTAAATTGTCTAGTGACGTCATCAACGACAGAGGTATGACTGAAAGAGTTGAATATATTGGCAAAATGCCTATATCAGAATGAACATCGATGTATACTGCATCATCTAGCATTGCTCTTCTAGCACATGAGATGAAACGTGATATTCTTAGAAAAAACGTTCAGATAGTGTTGTTTAATATGGAGTGAATAAAGAAGTATCTGTATTTTGTTAATTATGTTGTATGCATACAAACCCATTGGGGCTCTTCAGCTCATGAACGATGATGTGTAGTTGTTGTTACTAACACCATATGTCACCTTAAGAACAACGCTTTGCTGAAAACGCATTACCTATCCGGGTCTTGAGTCACTTCATAATTCCTACTGGCAAGCAACATGAGATTGAGTTTTATATAGACGAAAATAGATGTCACCAAGTTCCTGGAAGTCAACTAGAGACTAGTGCCCATCGAGTGGCTTCGTTGAAAGATTAAACGTTTGTGCTTATTATCACATTTTGTGAATTATCTATGTTCCGATACGCCATTCGAACGTTGATTCGTCATAAGCGTGAAAAACGTGACGTTTTGACGTTTTTTGACGTTTTTCGACGTTTTTCGACGTTTTTCGACGTTTTTTCGACGTTTTTCGACGTTTTTCGACGTTTTTTCGACGTTTTTTCGACGTTTTTTGACGTTTTTTGACGCGTTTTCGACGTTTTTTCGACGTTTTTCGACGTTTTTTTGACGCTTCTCGACGTTTTTTGACGTTTTTTTCGACGTTTTCGACGTTTTTGACATTTTTTGACGTTTTTGACATTTTTGACGTTGGTGATGTTTTGACGAACGTTTTTGATGTTTTGCAACACGGCTTTGACGTATGTTGAATAATAATTTTCTATTGAACATTGTATGATATTTCAAGTTGTATTTCGACATATTTTGTGCAGGTGAGCTGCTGTTATGAAAACATGTATCTTGTTATTCGGTTTCCCCTCCAGATCCACAGGAAAACATCAACTCGAGTTTATAGATGGAATTATTCGTCTTTGGTTTCTCTTTAAAGAGTACTGGTAGACGTAAATTGTTATTTCGCATCGCTCTCCACGTTAATTGATTGCAATAAAGTCATCGACAGATAAAACATACACACAATACGTTATTCGAAATGGTTGTCAGTACTATATATGCCATCCGTGACATTTTGTGGCTGGCTGTGTCGTACTATTCTTCTAAGGATATTGTTATGCTGATTTGAAATTCCCATATTATCCTCAGAAAGAAGTAATCGAGGTTGTGGTGATGGTAGTGGTGGGGATGGCTCTGCATGTGTTAAACCATTTTTGGACATTGCATCCTTGTCTCACATAGACATACGCTATTGGGTAGGTGAGTGTCGGTAGAATGTAAGTATTTGACATATCTGCCACCTATGAAACATTCTTTCACACACCCTGTATAGTTTGTCTCTGGAGTTTTCTATCACCAGATGGCTTGAGTTGGTGACGTCATCTACCAGCTATTCTCCAGGATAAAGATTGTATTGTTCCTACACAGAAGTGGGGGTATTGTTATCTTTATGAACATATGGCTCATCAGCCACCTGCTGTTTTTCAGAACAAAGGAGGCATTGTTCTCACGAAGGAGGTAGATATTGTTACAAGATGAGGCTACGTCGGCCACGTCGACCATCTGCTCACTCTAAAAAACGGAAGGAAGCATTGCTTAGACACTGGAAGTAGATATTATTACAAGATAACGATAACGCAATATCTCGGAACAGAGGAGGCATTGTTCTTATACATTGCGTAGCAGATTTCTGGCAATCAGTGACAGCTGACTCCATATACATGGAATTTGAATGACAGCTAGATTAGGTTGAATACAGCAATTCCTCCACAGACAGATGTATCAGTATAGAAACGGAAATTGGAATGACAGAACTGAATGACATATTTTGTAATAGTTAGTTTGATTATATTTGCTCACACACATTATTTAAATCTTATCATGATCATGTCTTACTGACTCCCTTCGAGTACATTCATAAGTGGATATGTGTTCTTATTTCATCTAGCATTTTGTTGATATATTCGCTCTTGACTCACTTGGGTATGATATACATGTCTCTTCGACTGACGCACTCTTTCGTGCAACCAATATGCCTATCATTTTTCGGGTGAGCAACAAACACTGGTTCACTTCGTTGATCTTTGATCTACTTCGATCATCCTCGGCTTAGTTCATTTGATTCTACCTCGTATATCAACTGACTATGAAGCAGGTGTCAAATCGAGGTATGCCTATCATTTTTCGGGTGAGCAATAAACACTGATTCACTTCGTTGATCTTCGATCTACTTCGATCATCCTCGGCTTAGTTCATTTGATTCTACCTCGTATATCAACTGACTATAAAGCAGGTGTCAAATCGAGGTTGTTTTTCATCAAGTTCAATGCAATTCTCTTTATTCCCCCCAAGTTTTGTTTATTGTTCCAGGATGCCAGGTCAGACACATACTGTTTTTTTTTTTCTGTGTAGTAACTTGATTCAATGATTTTTCTGGGTTGTTGATGATTTTTCGAAAGGCCCTGTATACATCCTTATTCACGAATTGTATCGAATGTAATATCAGAAACGATTTGTTTCTTATATATCGATACGTATATTCAACTACTATCTGTCATGTGGATTCTGTTAGACCGTGTACATTTCGTGAATAGTCTACACTCAAGGGACATTGTAATGTTTATTCTTCTGTATTGTTCACACACTGTTTTCCTGTTATTACTGCCTGTATATAATTTTCAACAAAACAGATTTATCCTATGTATTATGGTGCCAGAAATGTCATTTATCGAGTTAATTTTGATCCACCCATTATACTTCAGTCATGTTATGTGTTAATTGAATTTTTGTTGCTGTAAATGCAGAGTCATACCAGTAGTTCAATGATTATTCTGAAATAAGTCACGTTTTTTGATATTTTTACCCTCATGTTGGACGTTTTGTTACACTTCTTTCTTCCATCGAGTGAACACACGTGAATTCCAATCAATTCTTCAAGTTATCTTTCCTTGAGTTGTTCCGATTAATTCTCTCATTTTTGTCGATATCTCGCAGACTTTGATGGAAACTGCTTTCAGAGTACCCTAACGATCATGTTGATGAAAGAGAATGACGTTGTTGTTCTATGGTTCACCCCATGGTACCATTTTCCCCAAAGCATGTCCTTGTCGATGTTATTAGGAATATAAAATGAAATTGAGGATACATATTTTGTCGATAACTCTATTTGATTTGTCGCAGGTCATACTTTATTCAGATATCCCTGTATATGGTATACGTCAAAGTCTGTTCTAGAGATGTCTCATACATATCAGATGTTCCTTAACTACAATTCCACTCGAGGTTTTTCACCTGTTTCCCTTCTCCACCCTGTATATATTTTTCGACTAATTTTTTTTCCTTATACCAACTCTATATGTTACGTACGTCCACGTTCTACTATAGATGTTCAATCTCAGATCCGTGTATCCTTTTTCAATTGAAATAGCTGAATGGCTGAAAAGAGTTGTGCATCGGAACGTGTATATTTCAGTGGAATATCGATCATTCTGCAACGTCTGACAACACTGTTCTAGGTAGGTAACTGATTAAAGTTTCCGCGCGTGCCTTTAGCTGGAAATGTGTGGTTTATTTCGATATCAGGATGGCATACTCGGAGAATTGCTGCTTGAATAAGCATATATCTATTAATACCCTAGTACGAAGATGCCTCTGAGAATGATGTGAATGGTGATTTTTTATTTATTTCATCTCTTGGTGTGTACGAGAGGAAATTCCTATGATATTCGTCACGTGCGTACCTAAGGAGTATAGGGAGGGAAGGTAGGTGTTTCAACTTTTGAATGAGTTTGGTAGAGTGTTGTTCGACATATTTCAAGGTTAACGACGAAAGGATGTGCTGACTGGGCCTGTCGAGGTCGTCTGACTGGTATTGCTAGTGATGGAATTATAGCAGAGATTTCTGAGGAACATTTCCCGTGGAAGTATCTATCATTTTTTAACGATTTTGAACTTCTTTCCAACGTTTTCGTGGCGTTTCTGTGACGTTTTGGTAACGTGTTTACGATTCAGTTTTTTTTTTCCTAGTCATCCTGCATATGTCTTTCTCGATTTTTCATTCGACTCTGACTATTTGTATTACCCTGTATATTATGATTTTGATTTCCTCATTATCATCTGTCATCTGCCATACGCCATCTCCCTTAAGTCTGTTATACCTGATCGTTTGCTTTCGGCTACGTTAGGAGCACCGGAAATATCATCACGATATCTTCAAAATGTGATAGTGGTCTCTGACTGGTCGGCTGAGTCACGTTTTTCAACCCGGAAGGTGGAGAAGGGAGGTGTGGTCTCAAGCGTTTGCTCTGGGTGAGGTTTAAAGCACCAGGAGTATCACCAAAAGTATACATTATCTATCAAGCGTTGCATGAACCGCAGTTTCGGACACACCCTGTATGCCCCTGAAGTTTTCCATTCTTGATTGGCTCGTGATGTCATCAGGCACCTGCTAATAAAATGAGGTTTCAAGAATATCTCTCAGCGAGAACAAGGGAGACATTGTTGGGTGACACTTTAACCATCTGCACTTGAACAATTGACCCCAAATAAAGATGATGCAATCGGATAAGGTTGTTACGTAATTGGACACCCATGAGAGCCGAACATGACCGTTTGATTTCAGTGAGGTTAGAATCACCAGGATATGAGCTATTGAGCAAATTCGACAGGATGTAAGGATGAACCTCACTTTCAGACACACCCTGTATACCTCTGGAGTTTTTCCATTCTTGAATGGCTCGTGAAGTCATCAGCCACCTGCTAACAAAATGAGGTTACAAGAATATCTCTCAGCGAGAACAAAGGAGGCTTTGTTGGATGACTCATCGGCCACCTGCGTCAGAACAATGGACCCATTGTTCTCTCACAGATAAGGATGATGCAATCGGATGAGGTTGTTACGTAATCGGACACCTGCAAACAAAGGCGGCATTGTTCTCGTATAATATTGCGTCGCAATTTCCCAATAGCTGACTCGACGAAATTCCCAGAAACGCTGACAGTGGCGTCGAGAGAACAAAGGCGGCATTGTTCTAGAGGAAGGCTAGATAACATATGGCAAACAAAGGCGGCATTGTTCTATGAAGTAGAGATAAGGATGACTCATCGACCACCTGCAACATGCATATCGGGTGACCTTGAAACAAAGTGCTACCAATTGTAGTAATACCAACCTAAATCTGGTGGGCAAAGTCACTAGATTGTGACGTCATCAACCACTTTTCAAAAATAAGAAGAAGAATGTCCACGCCCATAAGCACTAGAGTCCAGAGTCTAGGGGGCTAAGTTCAGAGTACTTCCACGTGTCATTCCTTGTGTTCCATGTCATCTGTCACTTGTCTGTCATTTGTCACTCTTTATGTTCCATGCCATCTGTCACGCCTTGTGTTCCATGCCACCTGTCACTTGTCATCTGTCACTTGTCATCTGTCACTTGTCATCTGTCACTTCCGGCGGCCATCTTGTGACGTCACTTCCGTGCAGCCAACACCTTTCACCACAGGAACGGTTGTGACGTCACTTCCGGCGGCGGCCATCTTGAGCTGAGGCATACGTAGGTACACTACTAATAGTTAGAAATTTTGACTGTTCGAGGGTGAATGTATCTAAATGAATTATTTCAAAAGGTTTTGACGCTGTCGGTGTAATGTTCATTGTCATTCGTACAGGGTGTCGTTCATATTTACTTTGCTGACAAATTTCACAGTTATTGATATATGTTTGTACTGATTCCTTGATATGGGGCCAATAATATTTGTCTTTGATTCTGTTGAAGGTTTCGTCGATTCCGCGGTGGTTTGATTTGCTTTCATGATAATTTTTGATCAATTCCTCTATGTCGTTTTTGTCTGTCACGTCAATTAATAATTTGTTGCATTTTTTGAATTTAATGGAAGGCCATTTGAAATTAGTTTGTAAAACTACAGAAAATCTCTCGTAAATATTTGGATTTTCGAAATAAATGTGATATTGGACATTTGGTGCAATATATTCTTTGATTAATCGAATAATATCATTTTCAAAGTTGTTTTCGGAAATTTGCATTTTAATGCGCTGTTTTCTTTCGAATAAAATGGTGATTTTTGGCTTGGCAGGAGAATGTAACACTGTTGATATAATGATTTGATTTTGACCGTAGTTTACTGGTGAGTCTGATGTTGGAATACCTACTACAGGGTGTTGTTCTGCATTAGAGTGTATCGTGTCATTTTCGTCGTCTTGTCCATTATTTCCTTGTTCTACGTCTCGAATGGATTCATCTACTTGTACTTGCATGGAAATTTGGTCTAAGTCACGTTGTTTATTAACATCGGTCGAGTCAAAAATGTCTCGGATTATTTGTTCATTCTCAGGGTTAGTTGGTTGTGTTGAAAGGTCTCTCACTAGGTCTTCTATTTCGTCCGAAACTGTTTTAGTATGAATTTCTACGCGGGACAGTGCGTCTGCGTTCGAATTTAGCTTTCCTTTTTTATATTTGATATTATAGTCATACTCCTCTAATTTTATTCGCCATCTGGTGAGTTTCGAGTTCGGGTCTTTCAGAGAAAAAAGCCATTCCAGAGGTTTATGGTCAGTTACAATGTCGAATTTTCTGCCGAACAAATACGGGCGAAAATATTTTGTGGCCCAAACTATCGCAAGTAACTCTTTCTCGATAGTTGAATAATTCTGTTCCGAATCGTTCAAGGTACGAGACGCATAGCCGATAGGTAGATCACTACCAATTGGCCCTTGAGACAGAACAGCGCCCAAAGCAAAATTACTTGCGTCCGTCGTCAAAACAAAAGGTTTTGAAAAATCCGGATATTGTAATATCGGTTCATTGATTAGCAGGTTTTTGCACATATTAAAACAGTCTAAAAATTCTTGATTATGCTCGATCTTAGCTCCTTTCTTGAGACACTTAGTGAGCGGCTTTGTAATTTTCGCGAAATTGTTTATAAACCTACGATAGTACCCAAGTAATCCTAAGAAACCTTTTATTTGTTTCGTACTATTCGGTACTGGGAATTGTTTAATTGATCGTATTTTATCGGGGTTGGGTTTAACGCCCTCAGGAGTCACAACGTGACCCAAGTATGCTACTTCTTTTCGCAAAAACTCGGATTTGTCAAGTTGTATCTTAAAGTTGGAGTCTCGTAACCTTTGAAAAACACATCTCAGCCTCTCTAGGTGTTCTTGTAACGATGTCGAAAAAACGATTATATCGTCCAAGTACACTAGACACTTCTCGTTCTGGATTCCACGTAAAATGTTATCCATAATTCTTTGAAAAGTGGCTGGCGCGTTTTTAAGCCCAAAGGGCATGCGCAGATATTCATAATGCCCGTTTTCCGTATTAAAAGCTGTTTTTTCTACGTCCTTGTCATCCATCTCGATCTGGTGAAAGCCACTGGCCAGATCAAGAGTAGTAAAATACTGGCATTTTCCCAATTTGTCGAGAAGGTCAGTTATGTTGGGGAGAGGGTACTTATCATCAACAGTTTTTTCGTTGAGCTTACGATAATCAACCAACACTCTCCACTTTTGTTTACCCGAAGCATCAGACTTTTTTGGTACGACCCATATAGGAGACGACCACGGGGAACTACTTGGTCTTATAATATTTTGGTCCAACATTTTCTTGATTTGATTTTCTACCTCTTGTTTATGAATGAATGGATAACGATAGGACTTTGAATATACTGGTAGTTCGTTTACAGTTTTTATTTGATGTTTAATACGGTTAGTAAAAGTTAATGGGTCATCATCATTATAAAATATATCTGCGAATTCCTTACACAACTTGAGTATTTCATTACGTTCTTCTTGATTTAAGTGATCTATTCTAATTTTCGATACATTCAAATAGTCATTAGGAAATTCTTCGAAATTATGAAGTTCTGCTTCTTGAATATGTTTACGATCAAACTTTTCTACGAGTATAGGTTCCGAAAAATCTAAAGTTACATTATCTACAGTATTATTCAGAATAGTTGTCAAAGCATACCCGTTTTTTGCAATTGTGAGGCATTCCGGCATTTCACAGTTGTGAAATTTGTGGTGGGGAATGATTATCTCGCCATTACTTATAGATGTTTTTATTTTGATAATTTGTTCCGATCTAGCATCGATTTTTATTAGGTTAAGGTCCGTTTGTGTTTTTTGAAAAAGCAATTTTATTTTTGAGTGTGCCGTAATCAAATATCCTTTATCGAAATCAATAGTTGCTTGTAACGATTTCAAACTATCTAGTCCAATCAATCCTCTGAAGACATTATGGAACTTGAATAGAAAAAATTTCAAGGTTTTATTCTTTTGCAAATTGAATATTTTTGAAGCGGGAATGCACGCACTAAACTTATGTGCCGACTTTTGAAATACTGTAGATACGACAAATGGGTCGTTTCTTATTAAGCTAGGAAAAAACTTATGAGCTATATCTGGGTCAATGAACGATTTCGTCGAACCAGAATCAAGTAAAACTTTTATATTATATTCGGGTAAAATAATATATGGTAATTCGCTTGCATTAGTAGTATTAAATGGAATGATATGTGACTCTAAGCTGGATTGGTGCTGTGATGGGATTTCTGAAAATTTTCACTCGTACCGGCAGCATTTTCATTATCGAAAGCTTGTTCCTGTAATGTATAGTCATTTTGTACGTTATCGTATTGTTCTTCGGAATTTTCATAATTTTCCTCTAGTTCTGTGTTGTTTAATTCTTCTGAAGCAAAAGTTCTTCTATTATTATCGAATGATCGTGAATTTTGATAGTTTTGGTTATTTTGTGCAGGTCTAAAAGTATTTGTAGTGTTTACGCTCATTGGCGTGGGCCTGAAAGTATTTCTAGTGCTCACGCTCATTGGCGTAGGCCTATCAAAGCTACTATTAGGGTTTGGTCTGAAAACATTCCTATTTTGTTGATTGTTCCGACCAAATACTTGAGCATTTGTGAAAAATCTTTGTGGGCGATTATTTTCTCTAGATTGCACATTGATAGGTTGAGAAGGGAATGACATATTTTGTGAATGTTGGTTTCTGAATTGATTATTTGGATTATTGAAAGTATCATTTGAATAATTATTAGAAAATCTTTGTTGCGGTGATTGCCTTGTCGGGATATTATTTTGTCTCGGCATTTGTCTATTCTGATGCATATTCTGAAAGTAATGTGTATTGTCTTCTTGGATAACGAGTTGCAGGGCCTCGCTTAGACTTCGAGGTCTCATACAACGTATAGTGGTACCTAGTGGTTCTTTAAGACCTGATAAAAATGTTTTGAGTGTTAATTCGTTATACAAATTGCGTTTCAGAACTTTCGCTCCATGATTTGCTTCGTGAATATCTACATGACTACAAATGAGGTTCAGGATTTTCAGGCATCGATCATAAAATTGCTGTGGTCTTTCGTTTTGACTTTGTCTCAACATTACTAAGTCCCTATTGAGACAAGCTTCGTCTCGTTGATCAGCGAAATTTCTCTGAAGTGTTTCTTTCAGATCATTCCAATTAGTAGCTAGCTGAATATTTACAACCAATCTAGCATTGCCAGTCAGTTTAGATATAAGAGAATTCAATAAGTATGTATTATGGAAACTACCAGGATTAGCAGCATCATAAAAATTTGTAATAATTTGATCACAAATTGAAATATATCGATTTAATTCATTTGGATTCCCGTTGAATTCGGGAATACAGTTCAAATAATCAGATTTGAATTGATTCATTATAGGTCCGGTTTTAAATAAATTTTCGGGAGTACGATCAGTTTCAGAGTCAGTTGAAGGATCACGCAAATTTATACTTTCAAGAATTCTTGATAAATCTTCGATAGACATTCAAGTATGTACTCACAATAATAATAGAGTTACTTCAAGCATATCCTTCCTAATAGGTATAAAGATGAGTCCTGGATTTGCGATTCCTGTCTCCTCCAGAAGTTCGATCTTTGCAGAAATGGACGATATGGTTCCAATTCTCGATGCTTCGTTGATGTAGGGCTTCAGACGGGTCTCTGCTAGACGGTCCTCTTCAAACACCTCCACAACGAACCAACAATTTTCGATATCCAGTCAATCGTTGAAACGAAATCACCACGTTCGATACGCGATAACCCGGATATCCTACCGACTGCGCCAATAATATTTCCGATAGCTCGAAGTCCCTTTTTAAAAACTTTATTTTTCGTATACACGTATGATTGACAAATTATGTACAAGAGATGTTTAACATACGGAGTTGAGTTAAGAACTGACTGCAGAACGGCTCTCGCTGGGTACACGACGATCTTGCTGATTTCATGGAAACGGTGGATTCAGGGAATCCAAACTGTGGGATCAGCAATGTCAGCATCTTCTTGTGGGAACCTATGTTGAGTGGCGACATAATTCATGGTTCTGATTGATCTGTACTAATCTATTCGAATTGCCCACACAAAAGTGTGAGCCAATCTGTAACTGTCAAGTGTCAAGTCCTTTCTCATGGTTATGGTTACTCATGATGGTAGTCACTGTCGAGAATGAAAAACAGTGAGCTCTCATTTTTCCGTGTATTTGTAGAATTGAGCTGATTAAAACTATGAGAACCATGTAAGGTAAGTCTTTTGAATTCGCGTGTATTTCACAAATAGTAGTATAGTGGTGTGCTTTAGTAGAACTAGTAGAACGAATACCTACCTAGTTGAATTTGACAAGACGATGGGATGTCATATTATTACGTCATCCTACTGTCATTATTACTCTTATTACTCGATTCATCACAATAATGTCTGTCATTAAATGTTGAAAATCGAGTTAGCAATGTATGAATGCCTCCATAGTTGTAGATAAAAACTTTTACATAATATAAACATACATGATGAAGAAATGTAGCAATATTTTGTGTGTATGATACAATTATGTTGTGATATTATTTGACGAATGTAGTGACTGACGCCTATATTACTACGTTTGGTATTTACTGCCGACTATTTCTCTGAGTGTACGCTTTTTCAATCTTCTACGATTCATCTTATGTTGTTTTTTCATTACTCTCACTGGCTTTCATCTCCTTTTCTTTCTCTATCCTTGGGAATGTCTCATAAAAACCAGAAATGTCGAGAACCACAAGTTGAGCGTTCTGTAGCGCTTTGCAAGTGTAGGATTCGTTGTTCAGTTTCAATATATTGTTCTTTCCTTTTGCTCTGGCAATTTCAGGAGATTATTGGTACAATGTTCTCCTTGTATTATATTCAGCGGATGTTAGTCGATCACTCGATACACATGTTTATTGTTCAACCCTTGATTACTCGCGCTAATTGATTCGAACTTTTTCCCGCGCGGTGTATTTTGTACACCATCATGAATTTGACTTGTTTTAAGGTGAAACAAAAACGTATGCTTTCCTAACCCCGCACAAGTTTCGACTTATGGGGCGTTGGATCCAGTGCTGGGTCCAACGAGGAAATGAAATTAAAAAAAAGTCACTCTGTTCTTAGTACGTCCACATGATACACAACTAACGTGTTTGTATACAATATTGAATACTCAGATAATTTACCCTATTTCCCACGCAGTGTATTGTATTCTAGGCACCAACGGGCACCAACGTGACAACGCGTCAAAATTAACGTTCAAACACACACACAAAACTGATCTATCACATCCCAGACATGTTAGACATAGGTTAGGTGGGAGTCTTGAGCCACAAAAAAGTTCTACGTTCGATGGTAGCAAGAAATTTGGCGCTGGTGTACAAAATACACCAGCGCGAGTAATTAAGGGTTAAGTACCTACCCTTAAAATTTTTGGCTTCAGATGAAATGTTTTGTTAATTGTGAAAAAGATGAAATTCTGCAGCTACTGGCCTCTTTTCGTTATCCTATATAACTCCTGTTCTGATATTAATTTCGAGTTGGTCCTCAAATGTTGCTAGAAATTTAGTTTGATCCGAATCTTGTTTGGCTACACCATAAATAAAGCTGATCTTTTTCGTTTATCTTCAACAGATCTCGATTCGTTTCTGTGTTGAGTTTTTCGTTTAGTTATTTAAGTTTCAACATTTTTCAACAATAGTGTCAGTTCCTCCTGAATATTTTGCATTTCTTCCTCGAGATCCCTTATTTACCCATTTTGTTTGGTAAGGAGGCGAAATAGTTGGTGGTTCGAAATTTATTTTCTACCCATCACTCAATACAATGTCGATAAATTCCAAGATATCTTCCAATAGTTGATAGTCCTCACAATAGTTAACCATACATATATATTTTTTCTATACAGGGTGGGTCATTAGTGCGTCGGAGCTCGATTGCTCGAGTTCTATGATAGCTAGAAACTTGATTCGAAAACGAATGTCAATGAGACAACAAGGTCCGTGACTGAAAATCATAGTCGCATATACAGGGGGCATCGGAAGAAATTTATAGGGTTAGGATCTCATATATTCAAGACATATACATATATGAGAGAGTCTAACAAAAATTACTAGAATATTTGATTTTTCCTAAGTCTTCACATTAACGAGAAATTTCATTTTGAAAATTGAACATGAAATACTTCGAAACTCGAGTACGCCACTGGGAAGCAAGTGAAATCTGCGGAATCCCAGGGAATCCTCAATTAGTCATTCACTAACGTCAAAACAAGACAGTGATGCCAGATTGTTTCAGAGACGGATATCCTGATAAAAATTCGTCACAGAATGAATATGAATTGGAATAGGTTATGGAAACTAATAGAGGTGAATGTAATATGTACAGGAGCCTTATTTTTTAAAGTTTACTGAGAGAACTGTGGGGTGATTATCTCCATGGATCACGGGAGACGGAGAGAAACATGAGGGGAATAATAGAACGTCCCCCTTCCTTCAATTCGAGAATAAGGCCCCAGCGGGTAGATACAAAATTAGCAGACAATAAATAGGTACACAACATACACAAAGTTGAAAATCGACTCACCTAGTAGATTTTCTTATACCTGCTCGAACAGCAAAACTCCCGAGAGCAAACAAATACTAATATCGAGTCCATTCCAGACTAATATCGTCCTGTGTTCTTGTTGGTTCATATTCGCACTTAAACCATCAAAAACGACTCGACGACGACATATTATTATCCTTCCTGGCAATCTCATATTGAAATTCACCATCACGACCATATCACGATTATCACGACACAAGACACAACATCCAATTATTTTATTTTTTATTTTACGTTTACAATTATTTTACAAACCAGTAACCACACAAACAAAACTATTATCATATGATCTGTCAACATCATTTCTCAGAACAGTAGTATCTGTGACCATAGATTTCCTCTTTGCTGTGACCTTTGACAGTACTAACTAGGATTGTTCGCGTTCAGAAAATAAACAATCCGAAACCGTCAGAAGTGTGCATAAGTCCACAGAACCCAAAAATATCATACAGTTCTGTGAAACTGCGCATGCTTCTGACCGTTTCGAACGCAAGAATTCAGATGACTATGAATTACTAATAGGCGATTTCTACGGACCAATCAGAAACAGCGAAGTAGTGCCTGCGTGGTTGCGACTCATCCTGATTGGACACAGCTGATTGGATTTGTGAGATTAGTGTATAGTGAGGAAGTATCATTTCATTGAATTGAACTAATAGATGTTTTTTCCGAATTAGTTTTTTATGAAAAGTAGTTTCAGATATGATCCTTCCTCACAAATACATTAATCTCAATCACCTGTGCCCAATCAGGATGAATCGCAACCACGCAGGCACTACTTTGCTGTTTCTGATTGGTCCGTAAAAGTCGCCTATTAGTAATTCATGGTCATCTGAATTCTCGCTGGTAGCACACCATAAGAACAATCAAAACAAAGATCCTTTCTTGACAGTTTGTTGTTCTGAAAATGTATGTTATTTTGGAAAACGTCAAAACGTGATACTAGTAAATGTAAAGTTTAGTTTCTGACAATTTGCTTGGAATGTGACGATGCATTTCTCAAACATTGAGCTGAATGATATGGTTCTTATGTCGGGTCGTTATTGTGCGGGGCCCATGAGACTCCTCGAAGGACACGAGATTGTAGCGATGAAAGGAGGTGGAAGGAAGGGTCTAAAGGATTTTTCAGTAAAAGAACTTCCAACCGTGAGGTGTTAAGTTATACGCTATTCGAGCTTATGTGTAGAAATCTTGGGTGAGTCCATTTTAAAGTTTTTGTATTATCTTTCTGAAATTCAAGACCAGGGTTAACTTCTTCCCCATGTACATTTTCCCGATTATACATTTTATTTAATATCTCCTAATTTTCATGTAGAGTGGCAACGTCGCTTCGTTCATCACGGTCGACTGCGGATCGCAAACGATAGTTGTGAAAGAAGTAGAAATCTGGGCGGAAAAAGGGTATTCTGCCCCAAATCTATTTTGATCCTGATAATATTTTTAATAGTGCTATTCGGTAGTATACCTCAAGCTTTCTTAGTGTTTAAAATATATGCACTTATTTTAAAATCAGCCTGTATATATTAGCAAACTTTTTGAAGCATTCCTGTGACCTCCATCTACTCCTATGATATTGTTGACTATTTCTAAATCATTTCACAGTGATTATTTTTTTTTCGAAAAATTGTCATCTGCAGATCCATACCGAAAAAATCACTGTATTCACAATTATGGATTTTAGGAGAAGATAATCGAAACATCATTTGATAGATACATGCGTGATATTTCTGTAGAATGTTCATGACCTCAAATCATACAAGGTGGCTAAAAATGTCTTTCCAAATCGGAACTTTTGTAAGTGATTTTTCTCGAGATTTTCAAATGGAACACCCCATATATTTTTATGCCATTTGGTGTGAAATCGGAACACAAACAACTTCTATCTCAACATCCATATAGATTTTCGTAACCATTTTTGAATTATCGAACTCCGAAAATCAAAGGTAGGCCAGTTTCATCGAATGTCGGGGGTCCGACTTTGAAGTCGGGATCCCTATATAGAATAAAGTCGAGATTCGAGAAAAAAAGTGGCCCTTCAGCGCCTTCGTATAAATCAACGTGGATATTAAATTCTGATTCATATCAACAGTTTTTCCACCTGAATTGGACAAGAATTGAGAAAGTTGCAGCGAAATCAATTCGACCAATTATCTGCTGATCAGTTTTTTTGCCGATGAATGTTCAAGTTGATTCCTAATTAACTCAAGGAAATAGTCATATTATTGTGAGAATAATGTATTTTTCTGAATATTGATAGCACTGTTATTGTAGAATTTTAGTGATTGATTATCCAGTACACATGTTCAACGGCATTGATCATAGATAAATTCCTTCGCAACTCATCGGAAGAATTATTATAAATGCATGCATTTTTCACTGCGTAAATGGTGTTTCTTTGGTGCACACACAATCCTCAACTGAACAAATAAAGGATGAAAAGGATGAACTTTTCGGTCCATGAAATGGAGAGTTTCCTTTGTCGCAGTAATGAAGGGAGACAGTTACCATACCGAACGCTGCAGGCTTTTCTAATATCCAGTGCCTCGTTTAGTCTATTTTATTTTTTCTAATTTCCCCAACTCCTTTTATATGGATTCGAAACTTTTCTCATCGTTAACTTGGAGTTTCCAATTCTATTTCTTCATCAATTTACCCGAGTAAAAACTCGTATAAATATTCACTGATTACCCTGAGGCTATCAGGTTGGAAATATAAGATGTTACGGATGAGGAGGTACTGAACTATAAATATATAATATATATATATAAAAATAGTGTTTTAGAATTTGAAACTTCTAGAAATTTATTTCGTTCATATTTTTTATTTCCTGAGGAAAGATCCATGATTGTGAATAAAATTCACTATAAAGGGTGTAATTTGAATGTGGGCTGAATATTTTTAGGATTTGGTTCATTATTGTATTGCAACATGAGGATTTCATGAACATAAATGCCCTAAACCTCTTGAATTCGGAGCTATCTATGGGGTGTTGAAATCTAAAGAATAAATTCGTTTTCTCATCAGAACTTCAATACTGTTCGAGATAATTCCACGAAAATCGATATGCACCTACAGAGCACTGTAAGGCATTGATTACTGCAGAAGATCATTCAATATTTCAACCAGGGGCGTCCATATTGTATGTAAACTTGAGATATTTCTAAAAAAATCATGTACGCATTTTCTCGGTTATACCGGTAACCTCATTTATTTCATAACAATTTGACGATTCGGGTTTTTCCGTCCGACGTACTGTTGTTGCGTAAAAAAACTATTTTCATGCATTTGTGGCATAACGAAATAATTCTAAAACAGTGGACAAGAGCCGAAAATAATGACATTCGATCGATAACGATGCGGTCTCATTTTGACAAGTGTCGATAAACGTAACAGTTTTTTACATCGTGAAAGTTTCTTTGAACAATAACGAATAAGAGAAAATAAAAACTCAACGCCCTTTATAGAGTAAGTAAGATAAGAGGATTAGGGCTTATTACGTGAATATGAATTTCTCTTCTTGAAATGTGCTAAGGAACCATGTCCTGAATTTCAAGCTATCAATTGCAACGCAACGCATGGATCCGTATCATATTCAATCATAACATGCACACAGATGAGATGATATCTTCAAAACATCATGATTATCCCTACTTCTATCCCACTAAGACGATTTAAGACGATTCGGGTATGTAGGGTTATACACAGATAGTAAGGATACTGCGGCCATCATCTCCATGCGACGATTGTTCAGATTGCAAGTAGTGAACAGTAGGATCGTGAGCAATCATTTCCCATGACTTCAGAAGACCCAAAAAACCAAGAATGCATGACAACCAATTTCCATCTGGAGGCTATGATAAATGTATCGGGTAGGCTGACCATTTTTCGTAATATGATTTGAGAAGGAATATTTTCAGATATATTATAAACATTAGTAGAATGCATAGGTAGATACATATATTGAGAAATACATTGAGAATCATTAGCATTATCTATCTGATGAGAATATGAATTTTTTCTCGGTATATTCAACTAGTTTTCTGGCTATATGCCACGACAAACATTGGATTATACACTGATAAAAATCCAGTTATACAAGTCTCTATTCAAAAACATCCTATAACTGCGCTGAATGAACCATTTTAACCACGGAATGTCAACGTTTTCAACGTGAAACAGGTCACCTTTTCGAATCACTCTTCTTGTTATCAAAAGGTTACCCTATAGATTTGAAATGGAACAAGATTATAGTCAAAAAATGGAATTTGACAGATAATTATATAAATCCTAAAATATGTCATTTCACAGTTATACAAGTATCATTTAAGTTCCATCCTTTTTTCATTTACCATCTTTGTCATACTCGTTCACGCACAATAAGTCTTCTCACTCACTTATGAACACTCGTTTCATCAGAATCGTTAGTCGTCTACGGATACCTGATATGTAAGGACATATTAGCCCGCAGCAGCTCGTGAAACCTTCTTACAGGGTGATCATTGTTTTTTTGAAAAAGTGAAGTGGTTGAAAGGTCTTCTAGAAATGTTAGGGACATATTTGTTCATATACTCCCCAAGTATAGGATTTGTTGAGGAACTACAGGAAGTTGAACTGCATCAGGGCGTTTTAGTGTTTTCAAGATAAATCGGTAATGTATCGGCAATTCTTTCAATTTGGATAATTTTTTTTTTCAAACTACCTACCTCACTATTCACTATAGTGGCGAAAGCTTGAATATAAATAGTTATATCGGTGATAGATTGTATTGCGTATACAGTATTTCCAAGATAAGAATGTCTTCGTATACTCATCGTGGACACGGTGTATATGTATTTATTCGATTCGTATAATTTTATTTGCTTCATCGAAATTCACAAGAATTCTAGCCAACAATTCATCAGGAGAAATTAATGGTTTCCATTTTCGTTTCGTAATTCGTGAACCCTTATTTACTGACGCCACCGTGTGAATTTTTGGCAACTATGTTGCAACTAATAATGCAAGGTAGTAACAAGAAAAACTGATACTCCAAATTTGAAGCATTTTCATCATAGGCAAATTGAGATATTGTGTACTGAGTATCTCGCCCTTGTGATGCACTTCAATGCCCTGTAGTATCAATAAAAAACTCTACTTGGGAGTAAGTATATATGTCTTCAATATTTCTCGACGATCTTCAACCCACTTCATTTTTCTGGAAACAAAATAAACACCTTAATACTGAAATGCCAATCATTTGACTATTAAACTGAAAGCAAATTATATTGATGTGAGTATTATTCAATTTTTATGAAATCACTATTTAATATTGAAATTGCTAATCATTCGACCCCTATATGATCGTCATTTCGTTCTCATATAAGTGTTGTTACACAGTTATATGATTTTTTTGAAATGATGGACTTGATTACAGTGAAAAGGGAACTATGCTGGCGCCTATTCAATTCGGAAATCTTTTGAAGGTTATACAGTTTCGTATAACTGCTAATAGATATTTCTCTCGGAGTATCTACACTAGAGAGTACTATCATCTGGTAGAAACGATGTTGATGCCAAGATTGATACTTGTAGAACGCCTGAATTCATTCCTATGACGACACTCTTTACCAACATATGGACCAATCTGCCTGATAGAAAACTGGATAGTTGATGGCATATAGCTGAGGTGGTTATACTTTGTAATATTTTCATTCACTTCTTGATGTAAGTATCAGATCATTCGACACTATTTCTTGAGTGCTTGACGTAATGGATTATTCCCAAGCATATACTGCTCGCTTGAAACAAAAACAACTGAGGAATACTAATTCCAAGTTCATTATTTCATTCCTTATCTTCCTAATTATGATCATGACGGTGAAGGATCTAATTATTATATCTTCCACCATTATTTCACAAACTCTGCCATTTCCCAAACAGCAATCCAGAGTCGGCGTGAGGAGAACTCTCACGCTATGCTTTGATAGCATAATGGTGAGATTTGGTATAGGGAGAATGTACCGTTCCACTTATTGTACTAATGAATTGACAGAGCTACTCAATCGTTTGCTTTTAGTGAAAATTCATCTGAGAAACCAATGGAGTCGTGAAAACAAATAATCAGAAATAAATTTAGCAACAACGATATAGAGATTGCAGTGCATTAGACAGTTTCTTTGACTTGATGAAATTGACCAGACAATTTACGACTTGTTGGGAGAAATGCCACTTGATATGTGAATCAGGTTCAATAAATATGAAATGAAGATTTCCATATGTTTTATATCTCCACAAATAAAAATTATTCTCTTATCGTAACAGAATTTGAGTTTGCTCCAATGGCTCTATGTATTTGAATAGTGCGGTATGCACGGACATTCTCAATCATTATAAAAAAAAACTTCGATGTAAATGCTCATCTTCCTATCAACAAAACAATAAAAACTTGAATTAATCTAGTGCACTGGTCATTTTCTATTCACAACACTTGAACATCCTAATGCATCTTGAGAACGAGCTATTTTCGAACATAATAGGAATGAAGGTACTCTCTCCCCATTTTCATAGAGAGCATATTTTCTGTATGAATACTCTGAGTCACATGAATTTCATATCTTCGGTATCAGGAACCTCAACTCAAATGAATTTTTATTTGAATTTTTTTATTGAAAAAATAAAGCATATCAAATATTGTTATTCATATATGATCACTGAAGATCAGAGAGATATTGGTTCAGCAGATAAAAACAAAACATGATAACAGTACAATAATAATAAGTACCTTCCTACGTTATAAAATATTCTTGTAGTAGCTTAGGTAGTAGACACTGAATGCCGAATACTAACAAAATCATAATCTATCACTGCCGTTAATCTTTTGATAGTAACAGAAAAAATCAACATACCCCTGAACATTCAATATTGACGGAATATTCCGTCAACAGCACTTGGTGTCTTAGCCTCGGTTACGCCTTGGCAATGAAACGCCAGCCGCGGCATTGAAACTGATGGATTTCTACTCATACAGATCTGATATCAGAATTGTCAGATGATATTCCTCTTTAGGGCTTCAAGAAGATGGAAAGTGTCGTCAGTCCGGAATCTGACGGCTGACCCGGACTGTGACCCGGCCCTGCTACCATCAGGCAACCATGTTGGAATTACGTTCTCATTTACTTTTCATAATTCTTCGATACGCCGGTACATACTAACCCAACCTGGGCCAATCGAGACTACTGGAACGGTGTTCCAAGAAGGCGGTTTCCGGTCATTATTCTCGATGGGCGACAGCCCAACGAGAAAGAAATAATGGGGAGATAATTGGGGCGAAAATTGTTATTTGGTCTGCCGTCTACAGACCTACAGTAACTGTTAATGATGTTAAAGATAATGAAGTGTTGGATAAATGTGAAAAAATAGGTGATTCTGAATTTTTTATTTATGCTCTTGAAATCAGTGGCGGAGATAGTAAGGTAGAAGTCGAATGTCTGGACTCATTGACAAATGGTCTGCTACTCGGTTTCATTGCCAAGAGAGAACTTGGGGTTGAAATAGTACTATATCACAAGGTAGAATCAGAGTTCTACAATTATTGAGTTCATTAGAGGTGATATTTGAGTTCCAGCACTCATACAACCTATGGTGAATATGAGAATCCTTCTTGGTATCTTGTTACTGCTAGAGATGCCGTTTCAAGTGTGTAGATGTGCCGAGGTTGATTCAGATCTTGAACAAAGCGCCACCCACTTCATAATCCATGCATGACTCATTCAAGATAACTGAAAATCTCGAGTGTGAAATGAGATCGGCAATCAGCCAGGAATTCTCAAGTGAAACTCAAATTTGATGAAGGTATATACAGTATTTCAATCAATTTTCAGGTGCAACACATAACAATGGGCTGCGTACTCACCAACTACCCTAGTATATATAGAGATTTAACCTTTATGGAATGTTCACTAAACAGTGTGTCCGCTAAAAGGAGGTCAATTCATTAACCATATATTCCTTGAACAAAAACAATATGAGTTTCCGAATACGATTTTTCAATTCCCTTCATATTCGATATACAGGGTGTCAAAGTTGGAAATTAAAAACTGATTTTTTTTATTTACTCGCGTATTCAATCAGATATTGATCTCAAAATTGGTACATTACTTCAGCACAAAGAGTTACATCGTGTGAGGAGAACAAAACAGAAAATAACTGTCAAATATTCAAAATACTGGGGGTCAAGTACACACTTACCCCCATATTTTTTTTGTACGTGCGCTAATGACTTCCTATCTATTTTTCTACAAGTGTTCAATCATTTTTGAGTACTTTTTGTCTTCTGTAAGATTTCGATAACATCATTTGTTTTGAAGATTATTCGAAAAGTACTAGTTATTGTTTGATGCCTAAGCGGCTTATGGTAATCTCATAATGTTCACATACTCCTATTTATTTCGTCGAAATTGAAAGAGGGCGTAACTATTCACGAACGAAAAGGTAAATATTTTTTCCAAAATAAAATTGGTAGAAATTCAACACGTCTAAATGATTTGCTCGATATGACCTCCAATTTTTTCCAGTGGAGGAAAATAGACCATACAAATCGTGAATATTTTGGATAATATTTTCAGAAATCAGTCCAATCAACCAGATTATTTTCTACAGAACGGATATATTCCAGTTCGAACAAAATGTAACAATGCAAGGCACCTCCTGACGAAACAAAAATGGAATCAAACCATATATATCTCTTCCTCAATAAGATATCCAATACACCAAAACCAACTATCATATCATCAGGCACGTATCCTAACCTCGACAAATAACCGTATCAGATCAACAATTCATCATTGCATTTTTCAATATAGCAAATATTGGGGCGCTAAAAAATATTTCTCTCAGCTTCATCATTTCGGCTCAATTCGATGAACCACATAAACAACTGGCAAATTCATTGATGCAGACAGGTAATGACATTCTTGAATCTGAGCACCAACGCAGCTTTGAAGATGCTAGTACTCTCCATACTGCGTACTCTTCCATGATTCCTATTCCTTTCCAGAAAACTGAGAACTTACGGCTAAGGCAGGTCAACGCTGTCAATGAGGATCTTGCTAAACTCACAGCCTGTGGAAGAAACAACCTAGTAGAATTCAAAGCCGCCAAAATTCAAGGTTGTGTTATCTATAGGAGGGCGGAATACAGTATGCATGATATAACAATGTCTGATACCACAATTCCCACAAA
Organism: Phaedon cochleariae; assembly: GCA_918026855.4. Classification (NCBI taxonomy): domain Eukaryota; kingdom Metazoa; phylum Arthropoda; class Insecta; order Coleoptera; family Chrysomelidae; genus Phaedon; species Phaedon cochleariae. Next base: position 20,938,999 of record OU896712.1, read on the forward strand.
TTCCACTATATCTATGCTCGATATTCTCATCAGCAATACTCTATCCTTGCAAAATTATGTATGTCAAATCAATATTTTGTCCTACCTCAACAGCTTCTCATGATCTACAGAGCACAAATACGATCACTTCCAGAATACTATTCTCACATATGGGATTTGGCTTCCAAACATACGTTGATGCTCTCAGATTCTATCTAGAGAAGAGCGGTTCGCCTGGTGGGTGATCTCATTAGTTCCTCTACCTCTTCCAAACACCGTAGGAAAATCGGCTACCTTCCATTTTCCTATAGATACTTCCACGGGTAATGTTATGCAGGAATATCTGCTATTATTCCATCACTAGCAATACTAGCCAGACAAACTCTAGCTGATCAGTGTCACCCTTGAGATATATTGAACAACACTTCACCAACACTCGTTCACCTGTTTAACGGTAGAAATCAGGAACTCTTTGCCAATAGAGGTATTTTCAAGGACTCATAACCTCCAGAAGTTCAAAAGGAATTCCAATACCCACCTCTTTCTCCTATCCCTCATGGGTACACACGATGTTCCTCTAACAATATAGAAATTTCCCTACGTGAGCATAAAGAGATAAAAAATTGCTCCTGCAGTCCCTGGGTTCTTAATTTGAAATGTCAACAGAAAGTTGTTTCGAAGAAGGAATATCTCATATTGACAGCAAGGGTGACTAGACATATCTTGACATATTATATTCTCGAAGACCCATTTTCCTCATATTCTCTGATGTCGAAGCTAACTATGGTCGCTATTTGAGATATCGAAGTTGGCTTCGATATCATATAGGTAATCGATGAGCAATTATTTTTCGTTCTACGTCAGAAAGTACCTGACAAACTATTTCAGTGTGAAAAAATATGGGGAAATTGACATTTTCTCGAAATCGGTCAGATGTCGATATTTGCCTAGATCTTGGAAACGGTTATTGATATCGAAGAGCGGTTTCAACCAATCATTGATACACAGAAATGATACTTCAGGCTCCTTTATCAGTTTTTCTCTTGCTGTTTTGGAAATGAGCAAAACTGACAAGATTGAGCATTTGAGGTCATAAATAACTTTTCAGATCTTCAATCAAGGCAGCAGCACACATCTCTAAGACTGGACCAGGAAGACTCCTCTCGCTGGTCTCTCTTGCTGATCTCTCTTGCTGATTTCTTCTCGATACTATCAAGTGCCTCTCATATCTCTCTTCCGATACCGCTATTTCGATTGATTCTAGTGTGAAGTATTGTAAAGTGATTTTTGTGTTCGACAAGTCTGTATATTTTTATCACCATTTAGCCCTGTATTTGAATTCATCTCATTATTGTTGCTTTCTCAAACGCGATACTAACCAGACCTGTATGATGATTCTCGGAACGTTGAATTTGTATTTCCATTTCAGGAATTTCAATGTTCTTATTGTTTCGATAATTGCATGGCAAATTGTTCGGCTAGTATATAATTCACATTGATATCTAGTTCTACTTGTTCTTATGGACATCCCTGGCATGTGCTCTAGTGCTCTGGTGTTTTGAAGTCGCTCATAGATCCATGAGAAATTGACATTGATAAAATAACAAATGACTCCGAAATTGCAGATATTGAAAAATGAGAGAAGCGGAGGAAAAAGGTGAGAAGAATATAAAAACAAATTTGATTCAGATAGAAAGCTGTTCTTGTCATCAGGACAGTGTTTCTGAAGATCCATGTGAACTTAATGAAATTGGATGAATCAATAATTTCACAGAATTAAACTCTAGAATTCAGAGTATTTTGCAAGAAATATCGTTTTGATCAGTTTGATTATCTAGCAATATAGCCAGCTAGAAACCAGTATTTCAGGCTGAATCCAATATTTTTGATTTGAGTTTACATTCTCTTGGCTCGTTGGGTCGAGGTCCTCTAATAAAAGGTCCTGATTCAGGTCTGATCAATAACATCGACCATTGCTTTATTGTAGGCACGTCTTCTGCCTTTTTTCAATGTTGCTACCCAGGTTTCCTCACATATTCAGTATGTAGGAGTGGGTGAAGTAAATCACCTTCCTGAAAAATCTGGTGCCCGAGATATACAAAACCAGGGCCTCAAGTATAAAGCATAAAACAACATATTATGAAATGCTCATGTTTTCTCATTGCCTTGTTTTTGCTTAACATTTACTTCCTGCTGTATTTTTCTGCGGGTTCAAATTTGAAATCAAGTCAACCAGTCGTTATATTTATCTTCACCATGTGAATAGAATGTCGAATTCTCATTTGGGGGCATTATAGTTGATCGAATTCACATTTATATTAGTCGATTCTTCGAAAGTCAATTCATAACCTGCTCAATAATTTGTGGAGAAATGAACATGAAGAATTATTGGACCTGTTGGATGATTAAACTCGAGATTTTTAATAAAATTATGATGGTGTTATAGTTTCAGTTTCAACCAGAGATATTTCTTGTCGACTTTCATTCGAGCATGAACATGAGTTAGCCAGTCAAACAAATTAACGTCTAACAGTGTTATCACCATCCGGTCGCATTTCGAAATCGAGCGTTCCATCTTCTCTTCAGACATCCCCACTGAAGTGAACATGATATGTCTCCACGATGTTTCTCGAATGAAACACGGATTTTCTTTGATGCGTCATAGGAAAATCGTTGAAACATCCCGCCACAGTGGAAAAGCTTATGTTTCAACAAAAAGTGTCTGACTTCTCCATCTGAGCTAATTCCAATTCAATATTTTGTTTATGAATTCGAGTTTTATTTAAATAGAATCAATCTATATCATGCGAACCCAAGATAGGTTGGAAGTGAACTATCGGAAAATATGATAGAAAAAACAGAGAAAAGAGAAGAACTTTGTCTTGTTATTCTGGGCGAGGTGATCTTTAGATATTTTCAATATTCATTCTAGGAGAGAAAGATATCGAAAAAAAATTCACTACGACATTGATGATTTGGATCATTGAAATTGTGAGTTACCTGAGTGTACAGAGTACAGTGAACATGAGAACACGAATAGTATCATTAAAAATGAAATGAAAACTTTGTACTGACTTCGAAAACCATGCACGAGTACAACCGTAAGTTTTGGTAGCCTTACTTATTTGACTTAGCGGTGATTATGTATTAATATCATAGTATCTGTCTAGAATGATCGATTTATGGCGTGAAATCTATGAAGCTGAAAAATCCTTTTTGTACATCGATGAAGGGGGTGGAATATTAATGTCTCTGAATTATTGTTAATTTCTCGTCTTGTCTCTCTATACGTTTCGCAAACGAATCTCCCCCTGTTTTTGACATTGGATTGGGAAATACTATTCTTCGCGAATTACCTTGATATGGGTGAAATTGTCATCTCTTTAAGCAAATCGTCTGAGAGCTCGATCATATAATCACTCTCTATTATGCACCATTGCCAGGAATTTCCGGTATTACTCCATCGTTATGGATATACATTAACGTCCAGCTTTCCAGGTTATTCATTTCAGAGCTGCAACGGCCTGAACTGAAAGAAAGGTGAAATGAAAGTCAATATTCCACCCTCACTTCCAGCACCTTTTTGATAAAGAAATAAACAAGTTATATACTTCCTTCGGACCGATTCTTCTTTATCATTCTAGGAGCGAGATTTTCGGTAATACTATTATCAGTATTCAGCGTTCGCGTTGCTTCTGAAACATATTCGGTATGAATATAGTTCCTTCGATTCCCGCAGGGTTCACAGAACGCGCTACGGTCGAGACCTGCTGAAAATTTTCAATTCTCAATTATGGTTGCTTCGAAGCCTTCTGAAAGGGTTTAGTACGGGAGATTGTAGTGAAACTCCCGCAGGACTACAGTTGATATCCTCAAAATTTCAATGGGCAGGCTATGAATTGAGATTGGTTTATAATTTCAATTACCACTTGTGATCGAACTAACATGAAAAACATAAGAATGCTATAATCCTTGCCGTCATTTCAATCTGCAATCGAGTCGAATCTCAACCCAGACGGCGATATAGGATGCATTGCAAAGTCCAAGTTTCCAGCGCATACCTGTTTTAATATTCTGGAACTTTTTGCAAGAACAGTAAATTGTTCATAATCCAAAACTAGAGTTTTTCTTATAAGCATATACTTTTTGAGCCTCTCAAATCCACGAAAATAATTCGAAAATTGTAAAAATATGTGTTTCCATCCATTTTTGATACTTTTCAGTGTGAAGCGATCAATTTTCATGAAAAATGGAGCCTCAACTCGTGATGTGAGTGAGATATTCGAAAGGAATGTCATTGTGATCCAGTATTCGGTATTCGGCTATTCAGCCAAGTCTGCTCCAATCCATCCCTAGTTCTTATCATGGTTAGCTCCTGAGATACAGCGGTATGATATTCAGGTGCACTTCAAACAGATGAATATAGAAGAATGTGAAAAAAACGATCCTACTGAAACACATGTAGTTGGTACAAGGGTACAATCATATTGAATTACAACAAACCGTATGTTACTATACATAGGTAAGGTACTCAAGATTCCACATTTGGGAAACTAATACCTTCAACATGAGGTATTTTATATGCTGATTACTGCAACAGTTATAAGGGCCAAGATTGTTAAGATTAGTTCTTCTGCTAAAGCACTGTATAGATATTGTTTAACGTCGAAGTGGAAAGTGACGTGAACACCATGTACTTCTTATGTTGTTCTGGTGCTGAAACATTGTCACACAATTCGAAGCAGAAAATTTGTGGTGTCTGATTAGTAAAGCCCCACGGTGAGTCCTGCCTGTTGTAAAAGGCGACTAAGAGGACGCCAATAGGTGGAAGATGGTTAACGCCATCGCCCAGTGCGATACCACCACATCAACCCTAGGCACTGTGGAATGGGTTTTATCTGTGTTTCAGTAGCTGGTTGATGATTCGGCCAACTCAACTTAATCTCATTTTCTTTTTCTGTCTTACTCACCTCCTTCTTCTATACAGCAGAAGCGATGATGAATTCTCGAGTGAAATTATCTGAAAGTTGAATACCTCTTCATCCGGATATCCAGGCGAGAGAAGCTGGAGAGGGTTCAACATCGGCTGAAAGACTCCTCAAGATAGACCTATGTTATATTCGCGGTCAAAGTGAGAATATCAACTATGTACATCGACACCTCCGAATTGAAATGCAAGACATATTGCTTCTGACTGAGACGCACTAGACGCAGGTCAATTTATACACCGATACGACCTCAATGCTTTGTCCTATGTACGAACTCCACACAAATATCAGGCTCTAGGAAGGCATCTGTTTTTATTCCGAAACGAATATCCCATGTCATCGAGTTTAATATTTTGTGGTTTGAACTCGATAGCCAGAAACATGCCAAATTCCTTAATTGTTTCAACTCATCACCAGAAGATCCGTCCTATAGGGTGCTCCTCAAATTCTTGTCTTTTAAGCTTGACCAAATCGAATACAACCAGCCGAAATCATCATCATGGGTGATTTCAATGTACCCAATACTGCTTGGCTCGTACACTCCAACAACGGATGAAGCTGTACAACATGCCGGAGATTCCGCCATCACCCATGGCTTGGAGCAGCTTATCAAGGAATCCACACGAATTCCAGATGTCAATAATCATATATCCAATACATTTGACTTGTTCCTCACTAATAATTCAACACCTCACACCATAGATGTCAACTGCTCTGGCACACTCACGACTTGTATGAAATTTCAATTCGAGAGAATGAGACGGTCTTTGCATGTTTTTCTTCGGGCATTCTGAGCACAAAATATGCTTCGAATCTGAGGATCCTTCACAGAATGCCGCTAAAATATCCGAGATCATCATGCTTAGAATGAATACATACATACCTCATTCCTCGAAAAGATCATCACCTTCGAAACCCTGGTTTAACAAGAACTGTTCTGCAGCTGTTGCCTTGATCATCGCTGGCACAAAAACTCAAGAGCAAAATATGTCGAAGTCAAGAATAACTGCAGCCAAACAATAGATGCATCAAATGGAACATACAAAGCTATAATGATATGAAAACCCATAGACTGTCTCAATGGATCCCGTTCGTCTCGATTCCTTGCTGAAGCAGTCGAGAGGAATTCCACCAATTGCTCATTTCCTTCATCCTCCAAAGCTGACGGCACTTCAGCCACAATATCGCAGGAGGAAGCAAATATTCCCACAGAGATGTTTGCACAACTCCACTCCAGATTTCCAAGGTGAAGTGCCACACGTTATCACACCCGTTGAAAGTCGATTGCCCGAAATCATCTTACGTCAACGCACTATCAGACACATTTTGCTTGGTCTCAAAACTAATGCGACTGACAGTACTGATGGAATCATACCAATTATTCTCAAAAATTCGTGCATCAGAATTGACACCTATTCTCAGCAAGTTATTTACCATCTCGTACGAAGCCGGTATTTTTCCAACATGGTGAAAGATAGCTAGAGTCCAACTAATCTTCGCGAAAAAAAACCTGCCAAACAACTACAGGCCCATCGCCCTGTTATCAGTTATCTCCAAAGTGATGGAGAAAGTCATCAACAAAGAACTGGAATATGGCTTCTGCCACCAAAGATCAACTGGAGTTCTACTTGCCTACGTCACCCATATATGGCAAGCTCCATTGGAAAAACATGAGGAATCTCTAGCTGTGGCGTTAGACATATCGAAAGCATTCGACCGTGTTTGTTACCAAGGACTTCTTCACAAACTATCATCATACGGCTTACCACCTCAGTAATGCCATCACTTATCGAGTTCATTCTCCAGGCAAATCTCCTAACGTGGTGGTGGACGGTGTATCATCTGATACCATTGCCATCAATTCCGGCGTAGCACATGTATAAATTTTGGAAACAGGAAACTGAGAACTCATGGTGGAGTCAGGTCATTGCTGTCAATAGAGGTCTTGCTAAAATCATAGCATGAAGAACCAACAATATAGTCAAAGTTGACGCTGCGGAAACTCAAGCATGTATCTTCTCTAGAAAGGCGGAACTTGGTTTGCATGATATAACAATGTCTGATACCATCATTTTCAACAAGTCAACTATTACTATGCTTGGTGTCTCCATCAGCAGTACTTTTTCATGGGATGATCATGTTAGATCCATCACGAAAGCTGCTTCATTCCGTGTGAGAAGCTATTCAACACCTCAACAGCTACTAATGGTTCATAAGGCTCAGATAAGACCTGTTCGCGAATACTGTTTTCATCTATGGGGTTCAGCACCCAGAGAATCTCTGATGCCCTCAGATTCTATCTTGTGAAGAGCCATTTGCGTGGTGGGTGATGCCACACTCACTAACACTTTGACAATATTGGAACACCGTAAAATGGTCGGCGACCTTTCAGTTCTTCATAGATTAAAAATCTCTGCTATCATTCCACGACTGGCAATACCAGCCAGACGAACTCGACAAGCGCAGTCATTACATTCTCTAGTTGTCAATCTAGAATGAATATGTTGAACAACACTATATCGAAACTCGTATCTCTATGGAACGAAAAAGCTCTGGAATTCATTGCCGAAGAGAGTATTTCGAAGAACTTATAATTCGCAAGAGTTCAAAAAAATTCCAACACTACCTTTCCTCCCAATCCTCCCTAGGAACACGCAATGTTCTGCGAACATTATATATGGATGCCCATTCATTCTAACCAAGCGATAAAAAAATATTGTTGAACATTCTAATCCTTCCCACTGGCAGTCTCACACGAAGGGCAGTATCCTTTCTGACAGTTGCGCGTAATGAATTTGCGAAGGATTTTCAGGGCCAGATTTCATTTCATTTTCTTCGAGCAGTGGATACGAGCTGATTGAACACGACCCAATTCCACAGGTTTTTTTTGTACGATTTCTGGACCTGACATAATCATATAATTAAATGAATACAAGAATAAATACAAAAATAAATACAAAAATATAATTATAATGTAACTTATATCGTGATGAACTATCGTTCAGATATAGTAACAATGTCTCAAGATTATATTCTCATTCTTACTTCTGATGTGTAATATATCTTTATATTCATATTCATAATGTCCTCTGTATCTCGAAACAAGTGAACTGACACTTATAGATCAACGTCATCATTTAAATTCGCAAGTTCAATAAGTATGTTATTATTGTTGATATTCTTGGATGAATGGAAAATGAGATTCCATATTGGACAGGAGGAGGTCTAGGGTGAGGTCAACCTCACAGATCTGACAAATACTCCATACCACATGGCATTGAGATGATCCTTGATGTAACATCCATATGTCACTACCCCCCACTCCGAGCATTAATAGCTCTTCCGTACCAGTCATTTTTTCAGGCGTGATATCAAAATTTTGGAATATTGTATCAGAAATTTGAAGCTGTAATTGTTCCTGGAGGAGTGACGGAGTGACCAGATCGAATTTTAGGTGACATGATAAATGATGTTATTATCTAAAGGAATGTTATTTTGAGAAAATCAAGTTTTCGAGATGCATAATCCCTTCCAGGAGTCTTTATTTGACCAGCACCTGCAATCTGCATAAGGCCATTCGAGTCTAGATTCCCGAAATTTGAATATTGACACTCATTAGATGAGAATATCCAGAAGGAATGGAGCTATCGTGAACACCACATCACCTATAGTTGAGAATTCTCCGAAGCAGAGATATTGATCGAATGCAAAACAGAGCTGAAAAATAAGCATCAATTATTTGATAGCATCAATATTCAGGCCAAACGTTCTATCGATTTGGTAAAAAGCCTATATCTGGGGCTATTACACTGGCGCTGTCAGTTCAGATACCACTGGAAACTGATCTGGTTATCTCGGGCGCCAGATTTTTTATGGGGGTTATTTATTTCACCTGCAGTCAAAAGTGAGTTTATGCGGAGGTCTGGGTGGCAACAGTGAAAACAGACACAAAAGATGCCTGAATTAAACCAGGAGTCAATGTTATTGATCAGACCTGGGTCATGACCATTCGTAAGATAACATGGATCCAAGGAGCCAAGAGAAAGTAACGTGGAATCACAAACACTGGGTTGAGCTTGGATTTCTAGTTGCTAGATATATTCCTGGATATAACAAGAATCGAACAAATCTGTGTTAGAAATACTCTGGATCCTAGGGTTAGGTCTAAACAATTAGTTATTCAATCTATTCCATTAATTTTGCCCGGAGAATCACTAACATCGCATAAACAGATTCAACTCCTATCCGTTTCATGTATTTCTTTATTCTTCCCATTCTTTCAACAGGAATATTTGAGGTCAATCGTTATGTTGTATTACAATGTCAACTTCTCATGATAGTCCAGTACGTGGGGGTTGTTTGAATGCAGAAACTAGGGTAGTAGCGATTTTTAAGTATGTTGGGTTAAGGTTTGGGGCCCTTATAAAAAATCCAAGTTTTTGATACAAGGCGCATGCGCTCGAGCCAAGATCTTGAATTTCAGGTACAACAATTTTCTTCTTCAATAATAACTCAATAACGGTAACTTCCACGACAAGAAAAATATATGTAAGACACATTATATGTTAGCAGTTGATTCTCCGTGAAATTCCACAATTCGATAACAATGCAAGAACTTGATTTTGGTACAGTTCTACTTTATTATTCACATTGAAATTTTCACAAGATTTTGAAGAACGAAATTGGAAGGCACTATGATATTTTGAATTAACCGTGTACAAAGTTAGAGGCGAAAAGTGAGTATATCGCATTTTTTTTAAATTCGAGAATAGTTAAATATGATTTTATGCCAAAGCCACATACAACCGAAGAGGAGAAGAAGGGGATTATTACAGAATCTAGGATTTTGGAAAAACAAACAAGAAGTGCGTAACTCTTACACGGTTTATTTCCTGTGAAGTCTATCACAGGAAAGTTTTAGGATACGGTGTAATGGATTCATTGAAAGTCTGGTTTCCCTCAATTTCAGTATCGACTGAAAGATATGAGGGACAAAAATTTTGAAGTTATTTCCTCATCCACCTATACCTATTCTCATGTAATTTCCATTTTTCACATATTTATTGATGGAAATCATAGAATCATCAATTAAAAATAATTGGGCCAATATATTAGGAATAAAAAACAGCAGCTGACAGTAACAGGCATTTTGTGATCGGTTTTGCGCATTCAGCGGAGAAAAATAATTATTTCAAATATAGATTCCATATAATATAATTCCATTCTTCCACTATATACGATATTCTGTTCGCGACGCAGTGCAATGAAAAATAACACGATTGTTCCCTTCTTTGACTAGATCCATGTGGACATTTCCGAAGAAAAAAATGGCCATGCTAGTTCCGTTTGACCCAGCAAGATAATTATTTCCTTCTCATCCTTAGTGATTCATTCATGAGCCCTCATCAATACCTACTAGACAGCAGCTGTGCTCTCGCTTACTGCCTATCTGTTAAGGTTTAGGGCACCCCTCAGGGGCTCACAACTTGTGAGTACGGGAATGGTGAACCCGAGGTACCCTAGCCGGATTTTCACCATACTTCAACTTGTCTTGGGTGATATCCTCTTCTCTCTCCCTTTTTCAATCTATCTATCGGCCTTTCTTGGCCAACTTCTCTTTTCCTACTCCTCTCCAAGCCCAACCTCACCATCAAGTGGTGTGGAAAGGACAGACCGCGGCCGCTCAGCGGATGAAGCATTTTGAGACCATCTTTGCTATCTCCGACCAGATGGGACAATTTGTGGACATCTGTGGCAGGGATGGGGCGATTTACTGATTTCTGTTCAGGTGGCCAAGGACTGGTCAACGAGGCTCTGGCAACCTAATCCAAGCTGTGGGAACCCGTGATGATGGATGAATGGCACCGAGGTATGGTGACGCTAACGGGGCCACTGGGAAACAGGGTGACATCTCAAGGTAAGTAGCCTTAGCCCTGTGCAGGGGGCACCACAGGGCTGGTCCAACCCCTTCCCCCGTCAGTCGTAGGAGAAGAAAAACTTTTGGCCTTCTTCGTAGACGAGAACAGGAATCGGAAGAGCAATCTTCAGTAACCTGAACGAGAAAGGTCTTCCATATTGAAGTGACCCTTAAGAAGCACCATGAGTCGTATATGGTCAAATTGATAACGGCATGTAGGTAAGATACAATGGGCCACTAGGCCTACGTGTCGTCGGAGACTTCGGTCAGACGAGCCTACAAACGGGGTGGAGTGTTTAGTGGGTATACCTAGAGTAAGGGGACTCCCACACTATCATATGGTGTCCATAAAGGATTTCAACCACCTCGATAAAAAAAAGTCTCTCAGTTATTATTAGCCAAATAACAGAATTCAATATGTTTTTTTTTGAATAGTGGAACTTCACGGAGCTCTCACTCCTAACATAAATGTGCACTACAACAATTTGTCCTCTTCAACTTTGGGTTGAATTGTGTTCTTCGTGGAAGCCACAGTTTCTGAGTGAATATCAGAAGAACAAATGCTTATACATGAAAACCAAGATGGCGGTTCGAGCGAATGTACATATATACCTTGAGGTCGAAAACTAAGATTGATCATTGAGGCCACAAGCCTTACAACATACTGAAACATAGGTACTACCCCACCTTCTGCATTCAAACACCCATGTTCTATATACCCACGTACTGGACTATGGATCTGTGATAGGCTACAAAGCACAATAGCACAGGAACACGGGAGAGAAATGTTTATGAGAAATGAGATGCAGAAGAAATGTTAGTTATCAATTTCAATATTATATCAACTAAACAAACCCAAAAATTCAAATATTTCGAATGAATATTCCAACTCTTTCGTTATGATTGATCACCTGCTAACGCGAAATTTCAGAGTTAGTGTTTCTCGGGGTTTCCAAAATATTTCAGGAACGACTGATATTTTTTCAAATTGCAAAAATATAGCATTGAAGACATTTTGATAACGTAACATTTGATCTGTCATTTTCAAATCGGTGGGACCCTGTGTAGTCGAATTGCTATTCATCAGTACCACAAAAATGATGAAAATTTCAATATGGTTTATATTATTGACGTTCATCGTATCAAAAATTGAATCAAAACATTCCATAGATGTGTTTGATGCCTTTCACTAATTCGACAATGTTTTCTTCACTTTATGTCGGCGAATTCACGGGCAATTTTATTCCGCAGTATCAATCTGAGGTATACTTGTTCAGGATGGTCATGAGAAACATATTTTTCAATTGGGTTCTGAGATATGGGTGAGTGGACATCCACTTCACCAGTAAATGTCATTATGTAGTCTCATATCAATATAAATCGTCTGCGAGGCATAAGCGCCTATCGAATTCACCAGCAAGTTTTCAATTCCTAATATGATTATTATTGTGCTGAAAATGCATTCTCCTCTCTTCTTCAACATCTGAAGGAGCGGAATATTCAATGTTAACTTGTATGGTATCATCGAATGACAGACACTCAACAAGTTTCAATAAACCAAAATGGTAGAAAATGTTGTACATTCTCGAATTAATAATTCAGCAGGTTCTTCGACTACTCCGTTATACTGATGGAAATGTAAGAATAACAAAAGAGATGGTATATTGCTTTTGAAAATGTATCATGTTATATTCAGTCGTTATATTTGCAACTTATCCGTAGATATGCACTTTGGAAGAGATCGATACAACAGTTCACCTGGCTATCAAAGCTTATGAAGGATTGATAGTTATTTCCCAGCACTGACTCACATTTGATCGATTTCATTGCATTGGAGAGTTCTCAGCTATTATACGTTAAAATATGTTTTACGCTTGCTGGTACTCCATTTCGTTTGAGTGGCCTCTATGCTTCTGAGCGTCTTTGTAATCACTGATTAGGTATAAATCTTGAACATGTAAACTTGAGGAGTCTCGACCATCGTGAATAATCATTGAATCTATCTTAAGAAAGTTAATGAATTAGTGTTAATTGTATAGCAGTTGAGTGAGATAGGTTTTGTATCAACCTGCCTTGCGTTATTTTTTGAAGTGATATAGATATAAATGAATATATGAACGTGATGAAAATCAGAACTCGAATATTTCGAGATGCATAAACGGAAATCTCACACCACGGTCAATCATTCCAAGTAGTATGGAGTTTTTGACGTGCATAGAAATGTCTTTCGTCCATGTCCCAAAAGTGGTGTATTTCTATACCAGAACAGTGATTAATTATCCTCAATAGGTAGAATTCAGTTGTTGCCGATGTCCATAGGTTGTCTAGTTCTCGGCCTATTCATTTTCTATATTCTCAGAAATATAACAGGTATCATAAAAAAGTTGATCAATTGACGTTTTCGAAGAAAAAAACGATTCAACCTCCCATGGTGCTGAACACACTAGTCAAATTCAGGTCATATATCTATCCCGTTCAGATTTTCCAATTTAATTAAATTATTTGATACATTGACTATTTGAAATCAGAAATATATATATATAAATATATTTTAATAATCAATATCATCACCCTCGTAATCACCTCTCAAAACTCTCGATGAAGTGACATACCGATAAGCACTATTGGTGTTTTATTGCTCAGAATGAGAATTCACTCCTACAGTACAGAAGTCGATTCGTATGTTATGTGAAAATTTGTGAATTTCGATTATTAGTCAATAATACAGAGCATTGAGGCCAAAATAGTTCTACGGCAGTGAACAAGTTTGGGAAAGTACCTACTTCAGAATAATGAAATGAAATTTTTCAATGAATCATTCCGATTGTGCAAAAACATTCGTTAGGTGTATTTGAAACCATTTATACTTACTCAACACTGACATGGCTACTTACCAAGCAAATTTTTAAACGCCTCGAGACATGTTTTGATTAGTTCATCAACAGATTCAGGAGCAGATCAATTATGAAGTTTCTATGTAGGCTCACCTTCGCAGAATGGCTTTGACGAACCAATATTCGTAGTTCCTCGAGTGTCAATTAGGAATCGCATTACAACTTATATTTATATAGACTGCGAAGTATTCGCCCAGAAAAGTTGTTTTATATTGAATTTATCAACGATGAAATATTCACAAAAATAAATTATAATCGCGATATGCTTATAGTAATGCTACCTTATAATACTCATATATTCTGTGGTATAATTTGGATACGTGGAATAAAATGAATAATATCTATGAGTTCTGAAATAATTATGGGGCTAAAGCAGCACTCTTCTTCTCTCATTTGTTGATCAGGAGACCATGCAATTCGGTTTTCAATTTGTTCTCCGCATTATCATCATCTGAATATGCATGAACATTATATTAACCATCTCCGTTTCATAAACATCTGGAGGAAATATTATTTTGTGGAAACTTGTTTAATTCAGATTGGTAGAACAATTTTGTACATGCCTCAAGAAATAATAAAATATAGAATATATTGATTGCTGAACTATCCTATTATATTCATTAGTAGTTCTATATGCAAATCATTGATTTATACGCTCCGAGGGAAATTGCAATTAAATGTTTTCGGAAAAAACCTGACAAATCTGAGTATTTTATTAATTCCTGACTCTCAAAAATTATGACTCATAGTTAACTCCGATAGACGGCATCACAACCCTAAATACTTAGACATTCTTCATCTCGTTGCTCAGTGTTGTAATATTTCTTATGAATTATCTTTCTTCAAGATGTTTGACTGTTTATTTGATCATAAATTCTTTGTTATCGAATATTTTCCGATTGAATCCATTCATTATAATGAGGGAGGGTAGAAGATTCTTCTGCTCTACTCACTCGTGATGTGAGAGTATTTTTTAAGTTTCTGATTTTCAAGCATGAAACGTGCTCGTCTGCACCAGTGCCTCCATTCACTTAAAAATTGACTAATCAACAACTAGAACGCCATGTGTCCTTGGTTTCCTGGCTCAACGACTAGATCGTGTATGAATCCTTGAATCACGATTCCCATACCCCCATTTGCTTCCTCATGGCTTTTTACCGCCTGCGGACTACTTTAACGCCCGACGTATAGTTTACTCGTGATAGGCAATCGTTCATAATACAGGAAATTCCAGTTCCAGCCAAACAACTCATAATCTCTATATTATACTACTAGAACGCAAATATACCAAATTTCTGATCATATCATGAGCATTGAAATATGTGTAATGAAGTGTTTTTGATCAGCTTCATTACTAGACTGGTTTTGATTAATATCTAAGTTACCTGAGATTGATTCTACTTGAATTTCACCTGTTCGAAAGCTCGAAACCTGAAAACCTGAGAGAGCTGAGTAATGCATTGATTCCTGACTTCACAAAGCTTTTCCTGATAGTAAACTCTCTCTAAGCTCTTCTCTACAAGTCTACACTACCTGATCGCCGTTGCTCTTCAAGCTCCTGATTCTCTTGCTGATCTTTTAGTGCTCTCATAGTTCATTCAAAACCAGTGTAAAATAGTATTGTATAGTGATTTCCGGTTACACATGTAAGTCTGTAAATTGTCCACCAGTGTTATTCATCCTGTTTATAGCTTCATTTCATTCCTGTTGTTTTTCATACCGACACTCACCCGACCTGTGTAAAGAATCCAGAACTCTAAATTGAATAAACGGATTTTGTGATTGCATATTTCATATTTCCTTCTCTGTTGTCATTGTTTTCAGGTCCCAATGGTTCAATAATTTATTTAGTGATTTTCAATATTTTCATTTGTCAAAATTGCAGAATATTATTATTGACTGACGACTGACACTGACAAGCCAGTTAACAACTCTTCTTCTTCTTTTCCTTGAGAAATCCAGTCCTGTGCACCGGTGTCTCTGTGCTTTGTATCCCGTCAGGCGGTGTTCTATGTTTCATGAACTATTGACATTAATGGAAAAATATAATTAATTAACCTCACTAAAAATCCGATATTAGAAAATTAGAAAAATCGAAGGAAAAGAAAGGATAAATAGAAATTGAATCTGTTTAATTCGTTTAAAACTGTGTTTCCGATTCTCCAGATAGAAATGATGAAATAGTTGAGTAAATAATCTTCCAGACCTAACCTTAAAATACCAAAGACCTGAGAGATATTTTGCTTTGATTCCTGTAATTATCCAGACCAGAAATAGCAACAAGTATTCCAGGCTAGACCCAGGGTTTGTAATTAAAGCCTACACTCCCTTGGCTACTTATTGATTCCAGGTCGATTCAATACCATTGACCCCTGGATTATACTGTGGGTACCGAGGTAGGTATACCTCCTGTACCTTTCTCCACTGTTGCTACTGTGGGCTTCCTTCCCGACTAAGTTGGGAGGAGCAGGTGAAGTAAATCACCTTTATCAAAAATCTGGCGCTCGAGAATCCCCCCTGTCAAATACCAGAGTAGTCTCCTGTCCTGAACAGAGTGTCAAAGTAAGGGCCCCAGAATAAAGACCCTTACATATGGGTCAAATTATACGAATCTCATACATGTTGTCAGTCTGATGAAGTGCCACTTGTGACTGCTTGACATTGAATTTATTTACAAAAAGTCAAAAATATCAATATCAGATCTTTGGTAATATAAATATAATATTTGGTCATTCTGCTATCCTGAAATTTTCCTGAAAAATGGATAGGTCATAATCGAACAATAACATGGACAGCACGTTTGTCGTACTTATTGGCACTCAATGGCTTCTTTATACGGAGTAATCTGAGATCTATGAAACGAAACCCGCACTGACCTGAACGATTTGTCTTGGGTCATTGAAGGTTACTTTTGAACATTTGTTGTCGATAACTACCCGCTTAACCACTCCGTTCATTCCAATTAGAATATTATACAATTAGAGCTCACACTGCTATAGTGTCAGAATTGTATATTAATATCATTATTTTTTCGAATCCATATAATTCTGGTCACGACTCTGCGGCCTCCGTCGCCACACAGAGTCGTTCCGGATAAAATCCAGTGAGTGCTCCTCACAGCCTATGGATTGAATAATCACTGGGACCAAGAACCGTGTGCCCTGAGTAAACGCATTTATCCGAGTATGACGGCCTTCTGCATTCCACCAGCCAGGATGTGTGCCTTATCGCTGCACGCTGGTATTTTCCTAGGAAGCCGATTATCAGGATGACCAATTCCACAGAGTGGTCTGGATTGAGCCTGCGGAGTTCAGAGAAAAGATCTTGATATTCAGTCCGTTTCTCTTTCTCTTTCAAAACGATGTTTTGCTTCAGCTGGCGCCAAAAACTCGATCACGAACATCGCTTCGGTTTGATGGTCGAAGAGGACTACATCAGGCTTGTTAGCTTGTATTTGCCTGAGGGTGGGGAATGAGAAGTTCCAATAAATTCGGCACCTCTCATTTTCCACAACGGACTCAATATTCCCCGGAGCATATGGCAGCACTGAAGACTAATCTATTTCGTACAAGTGCCTCAAATGATAGTAGAGCACTCGCAATTCCGCATTGTATCTATGGATGTAGACCGAGACTGCATACACCGTGCAAGAAGACAGCAGGTGCATAATTGTCTCGGGCGTCCTGCGGCAGGCCCTGCAATTAATGTCAGGGATCTCCATACCCATAACACGGCTACGGTAGATGAGAGTGTTGAAAACCCTATCCTGACATGCCATGATAAACCCCTCTATTTCCGATTCAAGCCCGCCTGACTTGAGAAAAGCAAAAGTCAGTTCTTTGGATAAGCCCGGTCTTCAATGGTATTCTGAACTGAGTAATGATTTGGAAGATTTCACTTCAAGATGCTTCATGTGACCTGTTAGGTAATAACTAGGTCATGATTATCTAACCTCGTGAATGAAATGAATCGGTTGATTTCTGTTATTATAGATTATTATGAAGTAAACATGATATATATCTAAGTGAAGGTAATCATTTTAATATGCATCATTAACCTGATTTACTTATTAATTTCTCATTTCTATTTATATAATTATGAGAAAAACTATCAAGCATCAAGCAGGTATAACAGTCCACATATTCTCATCAACACATTGCGTGCCCCTTCGTTTGTATATGAAATACATCTACATTTCCACATGGGCTTCGTCGTTCATATTTGGAAGACATACATCTTCTACTTTCTGACCTTGTATATCAAAACTGGAAGACGCTGCCGTGCATTTCTAATGAAGAATCTCTTGCGTGGCCTCTGGGAAAGATATTGTGAATCTTTGTTTGAGGAAAATTGGAACCGTGAAGATTTAGTAGTAGATTATATACACCTACTTAGATGAACCAGCATGAGTAGGGAAGGAATTCTTCCTATATTTTTCATCGAACTATCACAAAATAAAATAGCATTCCAATTTCAGAAAATTATATATAATCTATATCAAAATGATTCAGAATATGATGGGGATGAAACAATATGAGAGAATATCATCTTGTTATAAGCGATTATTTTGGAAGGTTTTTACTCAATTCTGAAGTGTGCCTAGAAAATCTCCAAATTATCGATCATAATATAGGTTAGGGGTCGAACCAAAGAGTAGGCCTTCGAAGACTTCTCCTTTTCTCAATTATCCAGGAAACCATCGAGATTCGCGATAGAAAATAAGCGTACGCCAACTATCAGAGTTCTTGGAAGCTGTCAAAGTGGCCTGTTCACTATACTTTCATTGGTTCACATCCGTTCTTGTTTGTGCAGATTGGTCTATCCATCGAATCAAACCACTCAGAAGTGTTCAAGTAGTTGCCGTCAGGTGTTACCACGTGGTATTTTCTATCGCGAATACCCATATAAAATCTGTAATGTGGAAGAGATGAGTAGGGAAGGTGAATCTTTACTACTTGTTATACGATGCTATACATAGTGGAGTATACTACGGCCTTGCCAAAAATGCTATCTCGGAAACTAAGCGAGATAGAGGTATCGTTACTTTGGAGAAATCGAATTTTGAATAACTTTGGATTTTGTGTGTGGTCTGTCTGTCTGTACTCTGTGGTAATCATAAATCGATATATCTCCAGAACCCTTCGACATATCGACTTGAAATTTTGCCATCTTATTGTACTCAAAACAATATTATGTCATTAAAATATGAAGGAAATCGGTGGTTTTTCCGAGTTTTTTCGATTTTTCACCGGAAGTTTCTTGTGACCACTCTACAAATCGCAAAAGTGGTCCGATCGATTTCTTTTTTTGTGAAGAAATTGAAATTGAGCAGGGTCGGGAAATTCCAAGTGGGTTTCTCAAGGAGATTTTCCGAAACACACGGTTCGCTTTAAAACGACATATCTAGCTCCTGAACCAATAGACTGAATCCAAATTCGAAAAATGCACCGTATGCCTCTTCGAGGACGCAACAAATTATTATTTCACCATTTGTTCGTGCATCCATCGAAAAATGGAAGAACAAATGAAAATCAAAACATCAAAATTTTAAATCCTCTCAATTCAATATATATCGAAAACAATTGGAAAAATCGAAAATTATCAGGAGTGCAAAGTTATCCACTGGAACATTTCCTACAAATTATTACCCATAATTTTTTCTGTAAACCCAATAGTACAGGAAATAAGGTGAAAAATATTTAAAAAAAAATTTGAACCACCCATAGGGTACCATGAAGATGTATTGAAAAACAAAGATTATCGATAGATGAAGCTCATCGACCTCCACTGAACCATGAAATATTTTCTTCTTTTGTTGATTGGAAGATCGAACAATAGTTTCGATAATTTTATTCTCAGATAATTCCAAATATCTCGAAAACAACTAAAAATATCTGAAAATGTTATGGAACCAAACTGAATCCTTCTGATAGAATCTACAAAAAATCCGGATAACATTTTCCTCTGAATTCAATAGTTCGGGAGATACGATGAAAAAACTAAAAAATTTACAAGTTCCTAGATAATCACTTGCCAATAGAAAACAAAACAAAAAAAAAAAAGAAAGTAGAAAAAGCACACTCGACTTCCTTGATTTTTTTCTCATGAACTACGTACCTAGCTCACTCGACTGTCTTTATTTTTCGCCATTAAACTAGGTACCTAGCTCACTCGACTGTCTTAATTTTTTGTGGGAAAAATCTCCAGTTCTCCTTTCATAGCGTCGTATACACATCTTTTGTGCCCAATGATAGTTTCAATATAAAAATATGCTCATGATATGGTGCCATGGCCTCTACTTCCATCTTACATGCATGAGCATTGAGCAATGATAAAATATCATCTGCTTTTATAGCGTCGTATGAATTATCTGACCTCTATACTAATCTAATACCTAATGAAAACTACATCTATACTAATCTGATACCTTTCAAAAACTACGTACCTCACTTGTTGTCCTATTACCAGTTCTTTCATAGAAATAAAGCATGTATTTGCTGTTAAAAGAAGCCGATGTTCATCAGGGATGTTGTCGGCTCATAATGGTGAAAGAATTTTTGAAATTGGTCTCGTATTTTCCGGTCCTACTAAATACATACAAACAAACAAATAATCGAATCATTCTTCCTAATGAAATTTTTATAGAAGAATAGATATAAATGAGGCAGATTTTATTGAACCCAATATTTCGAGAATTGGGGACTCGAAAGAAAAAAAAAAAAACTTGTTAGTACAATTTTTACGCCGGTTTGAGAAAAAATTAGTTTCTCGTTTATCCGGTAACATAAGGATCAGAAACGGCGTAACATTCCAAAGAGAGATATTGTGACAAATTTGTCCCCGATTAGGAGATTATTGCTCATTTTGTGAAGCGATGATATATAAGCTGCATCATACAGATTTCTGAACTTCACTGATGATAGAAAGTTGAGAATCACTGCAAAAACAGTATCAACAATTTCATGAAAATTTCCTTCGCTTTCTCATTCCATAACCGTTAACAATTCACAAAAATGTTTTAATGAATGTCACTTTGTTATTTGTTGTCGCCATGGGTTGTAAACAAGATGCATGTTGTCAAGATATGAATTCCACAAAGTACTAGTATACTAATTTTGTGTCGGAACACTCCATACAAATTTCAATTATTTCTTGATTTTTGCGATTTTGCCTGCCTGAAAAATAGTATATATACACCTCAGAACAGAATTTTTTTTTTCAATTAATGCGTATTCCACTGGCTGTTCCTTTATGTATAATGTGGAATTGGGTCGGGGATATACCGAATCCATCTCTTGAAATATTCCGGGAATAAATCGGAAATGCTTATGGTGTAGTCGAAAGATTTATTTTACTGCGATGTCATAATAAACATAGATACATATAATCAGAAGAATAATATGTTGAATTATTAAAAATTCATACATTTCTGTTTGTATAAATTAATGGCCAGATAATAAGAAATACCTATAGCAGCTGAAGCTGATGTCTACTAACGACATAATCGTAAATGTATAGTTACGGCTCTCCAGCACATAGTTCCTGTGCCCAAAACCTGCATCTTCGCTTTTATTCCACTACTCATATCCACTACAGTGGATGGAAGGATGAATATATCAATTATTCTGCCTCTAACTGCTATCACTGCACTCATTTCATCTTCCTTTTTCCACTTCTTACTCTGGAGAGTTGTGGTTCGCATTGTTCTTCGTTTCGTTAATTTTTTGAAGTATTCAATATATTTTATATCATAATTGTCTTCTATATTACTTCGGAGGTTAGATATAGTATGGAAAATTCAAATTATCTTCCATACATGATTCATCTACTCAACTAAACGATAATGTGAAATAGTATCACTTCCAAATGTGATTGAAATGTAAATTTGATTAACCCACCTGAAAATTTCGTGATCACCAAAATTCCATCAACTATTAGAAACGTCAGGAACGATAGATACCTATAAAATGAAAAAATCCACTCGGGGGAAAAACTATAAACTCAATGGAATGACAAATTTTTGCCAAAAATATGATATTCCATATTTCCAGATATATTCCATAATCCTCGACTCTACTCTACTATTTTTTGAGCCTCATCTCATTACATGCAGAGATATTACGTCACTAGTGTTGGAGTAATGACATAATCGACGATTCTTAAAAATGCAATCAGAGAACATTCGAAAGGTCTTCTAATTATTGTCTATCCAATAATAGAATAATTATTCCAATGATACAATGATTATTCGAATATTCATTCATACGGGTGAACCGAAACTGTTTTTTTATTGAAATACCATGAAAATATTTTAATTGTTTAAATTGATCATTTTCAGTGACGATGCAATGGGAAAAATGATGGATAGTAGATTCTTCTCTGAAGTTTTCGAGAACTTCAGGGCTTATTATTTGTGCATTATTCGCCCTTATGCGCTACTTCATCAGATATCAATTTATTTCCACATTCAATAATAATTTGAATAACGATAAGTTTGGTTTCTGTTTATCTCTTCGCTAGATTGGAAGCGATTCGACTATTTCATCAGAAAAACATATCGAACAAGTCAATGAAAACCTGTACTTCAGACTGATTTCGAATTGGAGTTTGAACTTTTTCAACTGATGTAGGTACCCATATTTCTTTCATATATAAGACACTATACATTATTCAATTCCCAGTAGCAGACTTCTGCAGAATTAGGTTCTACAAATGAGCATTCCAATCTTCGAATACACAACTTCAATTGACCTAATGAATAGATATTGAATTGATTATACGGTTGGATAGACGATTAGTAGATCTTTGACCATGACCCCTGGTTGAATTTGGAAAAAAAAATGTCAATCAAAAATTGATACTTATGTGTTCTTGATTATTTCAATCATTTACAATACACAAAATTGTTAATTTTTCTGTACCTGAGTCCATTGTACAAAATGCATCTGCATTACAATACATTCTCTTGTTTTATAGTAAAATATATAAGTAGATATATTATATGACCTGTCCTATTACCACATCACTATTTAGTTCGGCAAATCTTCGAATTTCCTTCATACAATGCATTCGTACATTGAGATTATTCTATAAAGAAAAAATGAATAAGAAAAATATGAACAACTAATATCCGATACATCAATTATTGATTTCTATGTGATTTATGGTTGTGATTTGATAGTCTGAAGAAAAGATGGTTGTTTATTGTACCGAAAATGATTTCTCTAGTATGTTTCCATATATTTTCATTGGGGAATATACTATTAGTATAAATGATTGGACCATTCCATTATTCAACATTTAACATCGAATAACACTCAGTACATCATATCGAAATAAAATCATGATTCATCAAACGGAAGAAGGGAAGTTTATAATTCTTGTCCGACCATTCCATTCAATATATATATATATATATATATATATAGTTCCCCAAAAAATTTACGTCAAAGCTACTCGTCACATTTGGACGCTTTCTCTATTCTATGACATGTCACTTTCATCCGATCATTGGAGTGCGAACTGTATCCACATAACGAAATTATTTTGTATTATTAGCGGGTGTAACAATTGAAACGTGTTTACTCGTTGAATTTGTGGTACCCGGTAGAGTGGAATGATAACCTATATGATCAAGTAGAAATACGAATCCTACTTGAGCCTTATCTTTCCTCAACATGTTTTCCTTGGATCATCTCACAAATTATATGCAAAAAACAGGCTATAATTATTATTGCTAAACTACGTATATACGAAAAAGAGGTTTCAATGCGAATACACTTCGCACACCAATGTTCAGAAGAGTTCAAACTGAACAAGTACTTATGACGAAAATTCATACCTATCTTGAACATTTTGCTAATTTTTGGAGTTGCGTTAATTTCTTGAGGAAGTGTACGTATATACCATCACATACAGAATGAAGTTTTTTTCAAATACATTGAAATACTGAAATCAAACTGCATTGAACAAACTACTCATATTCATTGGGATCACTTCTATATCATCTTCTGATACACACACTGCTGCAAAATCAGTACGAACTATATTCACTTTTTCCAGCTTTAAGCAATAAAAATCACTTCGCGCTGTCACCTTTATGTATAAATATGTATATAAACACAACTCTGCACTGAATGATAATTCTAAGTATGACAAACAGGCAGTGAAAGGAAGGAAAATCTGTTGATACAATTTTTAAAATAAGATTTGAGCTCAAGAAATACTACTGCAGATTAACCCACTAAGCATCATGCATAACAAACATTTCTTTCAGATATAACTTTTGTGTATAATATTGTTGAAATGGAATTGTGATAATTTCCTTCTGTAATAGCTAACATAATATCATGACAGGGGAAGGAAGGATAGCTCGGAATCATCTCCACGCAATTTTTTTGTGATGTTAAACAATCAGTCTTATAAAAGACCATCTTCACTTTATTAGAAGTTCTACAATACAAACAGGATTGGTGCGACGAAACTAATAGTAGATTGTTTTATTAGGATCAAAAGTGAGATTGAATACTAATTCATGAAGATTATCGAATTGAGAGTAATTAATTCCGAGTGTATTCACAAATTCTCCAAATTTCCTGTTATGAGCAAGGAATCATCAGAAAATGAGGAAATAATGTTTGATCAAGTTTGCAGAATGATTCATTATAATTAGAGACCCAATGATTGTCATAGTGTTCATCAAGAAACCTCCTTCTTTTTGTTCATTCATATGATAGTTGAGAGAACTGATAGTCACTTATAATATCACGAAAACTTCAATTATTTCCAGGATTTTTTTCGAGAACACGAATATTTCGAAAATTCTTCCTAGTCGAAGATATTAATTGAAGCTGAAGTGGTATTCGCTATAAAAATTACACACCAAACATTTTCGATCAATTTAATAGTATATTATATGTAACAAGTGTTATAAACGTCCTTTTAGTAACGAGTAGTTTAAGCACGAGCGAAGCAGAGCGGAGCGAGTGTTTAATAAACGAGTGTCTAGAAGAGTTTATAAACGCGTTACATACTATGATTTTTCTACGAACTCCAAAAATTACATTAATTAACATACCTGCTATTCCTGCTAACCTACAAAATAATTCGAAAGGAATGGGAATTGAAAACATTATACATACAACTGCATGCAACCAGCGAGACACGTAAGTGATATTGGTTGTAGATCTGTCCAATCCATTGCTTACTAACCTTTGTTTCACGTTTATTGTCATGCTTAGCGCTGAATAAATAAATTGTTCTCAAAGATGGATGCTTCATTTTTACACTTCTTGGAAGTATGTAAGTACCTGAACATTTTCTTCGATTTCACTCTCGTCTACTTTTCGCATATATTTTTAATGAAGAATTCCGATACAAACGAATATTGTTTGAATAATTCTGATACAAAATATGGAAATAACAGTTGACAGTTAATACAATAATTGACAGGCCAGACATGTCTCGAATTACTGAAGCTGTGTTTAATGAACTGCGTTTCCATGGTGATGTGTTTAAGAAATCGTGTTGCCATGGTAACGTGTTTAATATTTTGAATACTTAAATCACAGATCGACAATCCGTGATTAATCGATCATTTAGCGTGGTACATATCCGTACGATGAATGCCATTTTAGTTATGTGAGTAGAAAAAGTAATTTCAACAACACTTAGATAAATAAGTTGAAAATGATAATTGTTTGTGATGAAATGTGAGAACTAATGGAAAGAAACAACATGTGTTTTTGTATATTTCGAATTTGCAAGTATAACTACATGATATTATATGGTAAACTGTTGATAAATGATTTCCATTTATATTGACTTAAAGAATGAACTCGAAGTAATCTGAAGTTGAATGTGAATGTCATTTGACCTATAAACGTCATAACATTTCCAGTGACATTTCATGCTCCGTCTCCCAAGGAGGGGGAAGAAATTCCAAGAAATTTGTTTAGTTGCTATGGTAACGATACGGAATACAGGCTTAAAATTGATCGAAAATGTTTAATTTTCGATACAATCGGCCTCATTTTATAATGTGATTTGTGCATGTATCTTTTGTAAAGAGTACAATCTAGGTTCACAGGTATTGAGTATCTGATATTTGATAGAAAAATATAAGAGATGTTGATTTGTGCGATCCACAAGGATATAACAATATTTATATTTTTTCAACAGCATTTTGATGTTATTCGATATTGAATAAGAAGGAGTGAGAAATAAATACATGCACAGATTCCTCCTGAATGTACATTATATTAAATATTTTGATGATATTGTATTCTATGAGAATCCCGAGAATGTCATCTTTTCCTTTACTGACACAAAGTCTCCAGGATTCAAGCCGAATCCAAAGGAGTTCTAACTGAATCCTAAAGGAGTTCGAAATTGTTCAAGGAAATACTTCTTTGAACATTACGTAGTTATTTCGTATGAAGATTAACTTTACACATGAAAGTGCAAGGAAGGAGTGCTTGGAGGAAGAAGTTTGCGGAAACCCTTCATGGAATCAGTGATGTAATAGGAATAGTAAAATCAATTTCTCAGAGTTCGCTCGTGTCGTTCCGATGTATTCGAAACATCCGTATGAAGAATTATATTTCTCACTACAACTTGTATAACCACTGACTTATCCAATTATGTGAATGGGATTTATTTCATCTCATTGATTATTCATTTTTCTCACCGAATGGTTATAACGGTAGAAGCATATAAAAATATACAACAGAAGTCAAACAACGATACAGACTCCTATTCAATTATGTCTAGTTCATGAATAATATATTGATATGCGCTTGAATGAGATTTTCATTGCATAACGATTTTATTTTCATTCATCGTTGGTCACCTCATGATTTAATGGTTCAAAAATATAACAGTTGTGAATGATAGCATCCCTAAGATGAATCATTTCGTAGTGTTTTCTTCCTATCTAATATCCATAATCGCTCGATTAGAATTCAGAAATAGCTTGCATCGGAACACTTGAGCACCACGATACAATCCAGCAGAAAATGAACTCTTTAAAAGTAGATATCCACTGAATTATATCTTATATTTCATGCCATTGGACTAAAAAATCACAAGAATTCGTTATTTATTTTCACATATTCGATCTTGTTGTTTGTTCTGGGCTATTTGAAATAATATCCTGATTCATCATTTTCTACAGCTGCTGAAATTTTTTCATGAATTTCAGCTCAGCTTTGATGTTCGGCTTTCAGCTGGAGTTGTTGTTGCCCCTTCGATAGAATTTTCGTGAATTTTTAGTACAAATGAATGTGTTTGCATGATTTATGAATTTATCTCAGTTTGTCTCCTTCCAGATATGCTTAATGGACATCGATGAGATTTCAGTTTCATAAATACAAAAATGAAAAATCAGAACATTTTTATATTATCTGTGGTGTACTACTAGGGTCCATCTCAGAGCCATTAATAGTTACAATTCACACTTTCTCCCTTATAGAACTTGAGTCACAGTAAAAGTAATTTTCATGCTGATGATACCCAGATCTATATGTCGTTTGATAAATCCGATATTGAACTCACTAATGAAGCTATCAGTTCTGATCTGAATGTTCTTTCCGTAATTTCTACCAAATACTGTCTCTCTGTCAATCCAAGCAAGTGCCAAGTGATGTTATTTGGTCCCAAAGAATTAGGAGATCGTTGCAACCACAAATTGAAAATTCTAAAAATCTTGGACTTCTACTTGATACTGACTTGAAATTTGATATGCACGTAAATAGCACCATCAAAGAAGCCTTCGGCAGCCTTAATCTACTCGTTGCAAACAAAAATGATCTCAACATGAAAACTGAAACCATTTTATGTGAAGTACTAGTATAATCACATTCTAATTTCGCTGATGTGATCTACGCGCCATGTTCAACATTACAAAATAAAAAACTCTAACAATAAATCCAGAACTTTTGCCTCTGGTTTGTTTTCAATATGATGAACTCAAGATATATCAGTTGATGTCAACATTCACCAAGTTACTTGGCGTATGCCCGATATATTCATCAAATATCATTATTCCTAACTTCCACCAGCGAATGTCAACATTCATCATACACTCATGATGTATGTTCGAAAGTATTTTTCATGAAAAGAATACAAAATGAAAGTCTTTGTGTCATTATTTATTTTGATTGGATCATGGAAGGAGTTTTCAGATGATCATAAAGACGTTGTTGAACTTAAAGACAAACACAACGAACATAAACATAATATAAAAATAAAATGCATTTTATTTCTTGAACTAAAATGTGAAAAACAAAGTAAATGTATGGCAACCTCATTTATTGCAACAACTTAAGCTACCTTGACAATTTGAATTACTCAAGAGGCTCTTGTTTTTACAGCTACATTCAGACGTATATAGAACTCTTCTTTTTGCAGTACAGCGTGTATAGCCTTGCCCTCTGCTTTTTGAATTAGCAGAAGCTGCTTCTCTCACCGAAATTTCTCATTCATGGAAATTAACTTTTCTTCACTATCAATCAACCCTTGTGTAAGACTGGCGACAATTCTGTTAGGACCCGTCGTTTCCGACATCGACCAAAGCTGTTATGTGTTTGTCGACATCTACCGGTGTAGGACCGAATTTATGTTAAAACTAATAATTTTTCGGTCTTTCACCAATAAATTTGGTGTGTGTCGACATTAACCGGTGTATGTCAACAATCACTAATTTCGGTCTTTCACGGTAACATAATCAAACTAAAAACATCCAAATATCTGTATCGAAAACTGAAACCTTGCGCAGACGTACATAGCATCAACCAGCGACATAAAGATGAATTAACCATTCCTTAACACAAAACTTCACAATTTGAAAAGTATTTTTTTTATTTTGCCTGCTAGGTTATGAACAGTCTACCTAGAGAATTTAAGTATCTTGGTGTACTTAGATGAATTTGAAATGAGGTGACAAAAATCTGCTACTAGATGACAAATCAATCATTGATTTCAAAATATGAAAATAATTGTGAACAATTATGATACTGAGCCGAGATGTAATTTCTAAATTCAATAAAATGTATATTGATATATTTTTTCCTTTTCATCTTGTTAATTTTTGTAATTCATGTATGATTCCACAGTATATATATTTATGATAAATGAATGAAAAAATGAGTAAATGAATGTGAGTGAATCAATGACTGGATGAATACCAAAGTGAATGATTGAATGAATATATAAATAAATGATGAAAATGGTTGTCATTGTTTTCGTAGTTATCACAGTTATTTGACTAACTCTTGAAACTAATAGAAAATTATGAACACAAAGCTACATATATTATTCTACTATAGAAGTCCACATTATAACCACATGATAGTATTTTCATAATGTGCAAATCTGTTTTATACAGGCTGATTCACGGTGGATGGCACATTAGACGTTTCTGGTGAACCAGACAACGGATCATTTTGAAAATTCAATGGAAGGCATATTCGGACATTCTCTATCCAACTAAAATATTTTCGACCATGCGGTGTTGCCGCTTCTATTAGAAAGCAGTAGCAACTTTGATTTTTCAAATGGAACACTCTGTAATTTATTGCATTTTTAGATTCTCCCTGAAGAGCTGATTTCATCGATGTATCACACCTGGGGTCTAGCGGAAATGATTACAGAGATATAGGGTGTGAAAAATCGACATTTTTCAACTTTAGGATTTTTTTGTGTCGAAACTATTCATCATTGGTCAAAACGGCTTACATGTCCCTATCTCAAATTTTGATTAACTATCTACTGATATTTAATTGGGACATATACCGGGTGATCAAGATTCTGAATTCTGCACCACCCTGTATTTGTTTCAATTAAATGTTAGTAGATAATTGATCAAAAGTTGAGATAGGGACATGTGAGCCGTTTTGACCAATAATGAATAGTTTCGACAAAAAAAATTCCTAAAGTTGAAAAATGTCGATTTTTCACACCCTATATCTCTGTAATCATATCCGCTAGACCCCAAGTGTGATACATCGATGAAATCTGCTCTTCAGGGAGAATCTAAAAATGCAATAAAATACATAGTGTTCCATTTGAAAAATCAAAGTTGCTACTGCTTTCTAATAGAAGCGGCAACACCGCATTGTCGAAAATATTTTAGTTGGCTAGAGAATGTCCGAATATGCCCTACATTAAATTTTCAAAATGATCCGTTGTCTGGTTCACCAGAAACGTCTAATGTGCCATCCACCGTGAATCAGCCTGTATACTAATTGCATTTGCGAACAAAAACATTGTTTCTCTAGTGATCTGTGCATTCAGGCAATGAGTTGCATTCACTATGGTAGTGGTAATATTTCGCATAGGAATGTGACCAATAGACTGGAGGGCTACATTTGAATTGAAGTACTTTCAATTATTTCACTATGTGCAAAACAACGAATTCAGAGATGCCACAGTATTGAAGATGGGTATCGCCGTATGATTTATTTGTTCTATTCGAATACCAGGGGTTCACCAAACCAATTACAACCAATTTTTCTGTCAGCTATAATATTACCCATCGATTCGGTTGTGCCCGAATTGCTTGTGTAGTAGATGGAGAGGAGATACCACAAAGGTGTTATTACCTCGACTAAGCAGGTGCCGAAAGAGCCGGCCTCACGTCCGTTCATTATGAGAGGATCATTATGTTGTTTGCGGCTGCTTAGCCAGACGAGCGCTGCGCCAAGTACCACCTCGTCTCACACGGGCGTACCGTGTAATTCCACCGAGGGCGCAATCACGGTTATCGGCTCGTCGAGATGTTGATTATTCCCAGTATGTAATTATCGATATGAGCGCCGTATATACAAATAGAGAGTGTATTATTATCGACGGTATGGAGATGTATTCGTGGAATTGATTGTGTACTCAGGAAGACCGTGAAAATATTAAACATCGTTGGTAATTTTCAAAATGAGGCAAATATTCTACACACATGGATTGGTACCATTTCATCGATATTATAATATCTGGCACTTTCATGAGAAAGTGATGTCATATTTTATTGTACTCATTAGGAAAAATTGAATTCATCAACAATATTCACGAATTAACATGCCATCTGAGTGTCGTCGGCATAATATTGACATGTTCCAATGGTAAATCACAATGCAAAGTTTCCAGTTTTTGCTATTTATCGTTTGTCTATGGAAGACTTCCAAATTGTTTCATTTTATTTCATACAACCCTAACAACACAAGTAAATCCTAGGGACTTTCTAGGGACGTCCCTAATTTTAATCTATGACATCCCAGGGATATCCTTGTCAGGACAAAGTACATACTACGGACGTCTACGGGAAAACCACTTTCAGACAAAAAGGACATCCAAGGGATGTCCTTCTGGTACGTCCCTGGGATGTACCAAGTACGAAGAAACGATATCCCATGACGTTCAAAGGATATTCCAGGGATATCCCTTCGACAAAAGAAAAAAATGTAGGTCGAGTAGGAATTGAACCTGGGACCTTTAGTTGATCAGGCACGTACCTTACTTCATTGGCTAATATGTTTTTTGGAGATTTATGTAAATTTGAATAAATACAACTTTGTTTGGATTTCATGTATAATTATTATCACTCCTGGGTGTTTAAAAATGAGGGGCATTATGCATTTACGATTTCTGTTTGCAAAAAATGGTCATTCCTTAAGGAGTTCTGAGACTATATTCTTCATTCTCATTACAATTATTTTCCGGAAGAAAAACAAACATTTTCGAAAAAATTCAACTCAATATTTTGATGAAATTCAATGACTCTGATGTGAATGGATATCAGATATTCCAGGGACACGTATAGAATAACCTAGGGATGTACCGAGCAAGATGTCCACTGAACAACCACTGCGGGACATCTCCTGGATGCCCCAATCATGTCCTCATACAGCGGGACAAGAAAGGTTCCTAGGATACATTCATGTGTTATTAAGGAAGGAATAGCGATGACGTCTAAAATGTTGTGAGTTACCGGTGAGAGGCTCTAGGCAAATGAGGTGTATTAATATCATCATCGTTATTATTGTTAACAGTTGTTATTGTTGAAAATAATTGAGTTGTGAACATCGATCATCTGCTGAACGCTTCATTCTTCTCGCTGGTCTGATATCTTTATATCTCCTCGATATAACTTTCATTTATACATACTTTTCTCATTTCACATGGTCTAATTATTATCCGTTATATTTATTTCCTGTAAACTGAGAGAACAGTGTTGGATAAGTTCTTCATACTTCATGGCTCTGATGTACAAACTTGAATAAAGCTTCAATTCTGAAAACATGACTTGCATACGAATCAATAAACTCAAAACACCAAATCTGGCATTCGATTCGTCCATTCATGCTGACACCTGTTTTAAAACTGATGGAGATCGACATGGTGACTACACTTCATCATTGATATAGAGGTGGATATCCTTTGAAAATATAAATAGCTTGATTGTGATTGATTGTGATTCCAGCACCAGATAGGAAAATATAAAATGTGTACTCATTCGGAAGCTATTCGAGAACAGAATCAATTCTGACGATTTTCTCAATTGCACTAGGATGGGGTGAAGTAGTATAACAACACAGTATAAAATTTGCAACCTTCCACTTTTCTATAGATACTTCCACAGAAAATGTTCTTCAGAAAACTATACATCATTTCATCATTAGAAATATCAGTAAGACAAACTCAATAAGTCCAGTTAGCACATTTTTCCGTTGTCAATGATTCTTTGCTAATGGAAATATTTCCGAGAACTCATAATCTCTAGTTCAAGTTCAAGAAAACTCTAATAACTACCTACTCTCCGTATCTTCCTTTGGTACAAACAATTATTATCAAACATCATGAGGATTCTCTCTATGCGCTCAAAGAAATAAAGGAAGAGAAGATATATAGTGGAAGTATGAATTGGATGAATGTTCAAGTAAATCACACTTCCTGTCTTTATTATTCGATATAATCCAATGAAACACGAGAAATACAAGGAAATTCTCAACAGATATTTCTCATCGATTTGAAGCCCATACCAGACAGTTATCTTTGAATTGATACGCCTATGGATCCATTTCAAGTCATGTGGCTTTGGCATACCTGCTTGCTAATATTCAGGGAAGCTTACCTGCGGAGTCGCTTCGAGTTTACCCAGGTGTTATTACAAACAATTTATGAAAAAAGGAGGAAGTCCTTTCTAGATAATATCGCAATCATCTCCGAGCTAGACTTTTAATTTGCTTTCGAAAATAGTTTTTGTTGACTGTTGGCTATTCATCAAAATGTTCGCAACTTGTCATTGTTAGAAAAATTGGTTCCATGAATAAATGATATATTAGTAATTTATATCGATTCGTAAATGCCATTATATTTCGAAACCACGATGGGCACGATGTTACCGTAATATGTTCTGTAGTGTACCTACCAATTATTCATTTATAAAACATTCATTGTGGATTCGAACATAATACAGTTCTATATATTCTATCAATCCATGCATCATATGTTGAGAGACTTCATTATCATTTCATGAATTGTGTTTATTACTTCTTCCTGCTTTGTTTAGCTTTCCTGAATTCTAAATGGATACTGCTCAGTTCTAGAACAAGCAATCAATTTTTCTATCGATTGAAAAGAAAACGCGATGCTTGAGCTTCTGCAATGATTAACCCTTTATCGTTTTGCGAACAAGGATTCATGTTCCATATTCAATTACGCGGTTTTTTATTGGCCTCAAATTTGCTGACAATTCGAATTCAGCTCGTGAAATCGAAGTTGGATATCTGCCAACTTCGAACATCTCATATTTTATGCTAGAACGCATGAAAATCTACCGATATTGTGCGTACTTTTGAAGAAAGTACATGATTCGAATCGCAATAACCGTTCAGGACATACTTTGAGGGCCTGCCATACTAAGAGCCCTCATCACTCATTTCTGTTTGAATCTGAGTGAGAAATCAGATCGTTGAAAAGTAGAACCTATCCATATAAAGTAACATAAATTGAAAGATTTAATTGATTTAGAAACTCAGATGGAAATTGCATGTCTCAGAATCATGAATTTTCACACTAACTTCATGAAGCATACATTAGAAACAAACATGTTTTGCTACGAAATGCATGATCAGAATGATGAAGTGTCGACTTATAGGAAACAACAATTACCTTTATGATCTATGCTATGATCATCAAGACATAAATCATAAAACATGTATTTTGTGTCTCTTTCACGAATCCTTTCTTTGGTGAAAACTTCTCGAATATAAAAAAAACATATATCAGTGTATCTCATTCCGCTCTTCAAAATGATGGAACTTCTTTCTGGTAATTAAGAATAACAATGAATAATGAGGGTTGAGATGAAATCTACCAAATGAGGTTGCCTTATAGTCAATAACTTCGCGATTCGTTCTGCTACAAGGTGTGTATAGACATTTCAGAGGCAACCTGTGCATTCATATAAAAATGTGTACGGTTTTTTTATTAGCATAATATTTGTTATCGCTACGAGAAGAAATTTCAATCCGACCAAATCACTCACCGACAATAATTTTCTGAATTTTATTGTTTTCAATTTCTCCATGTATTTATATGGTTCTGAAAAATATACCCCAGGGTTAACTGAACCTAAAAGGGAAGCAGTCTACTTATATCCAGAAGGGGATTGTTATTCCCACAGTAAGTTGGCTGTATATTATATTATAGAAATATGTTGATTATATTAATTGCAAGAAGGAAGTCTCAGTGATCTCTTTGTGACATACCGCAGGAGAGATTGAATTACGTTGAGGAACAGTGTCATTCGTTCAGATATAGCATCACGTCTTACATAACCACCCACATGAATAGGAAGAATTGATCTCAAGACAGTCGGAATATATAGGGTAGGTATAGGATGGATGGAAGGAGTGAAACAGTTGGGTTCAATCCTAGACCCATTCATATCTAAGAAGACAATAATCAATAAGATCACAAAAATCCTCATGATATCCAAAAATATCTCAGAAAAATGTTGAAGATATATTCTCAGGAATCCGAGATGGATGCAGCAGAGGTAAATCTCACGAGAATTTGAAGAAGACAAGCATGTGTATGCATTATCAGTGCGGTGAGGAGACCTCACTTCTCCATATGAATTGCCACAAATGTCAAAGAGGGCGATGGAGAGCAAGCCAATCGAAATACTCAACCAGCAAATTTTGCTTCAGGATCGAATTAACAAGTGGCAGCGCTCTGTGAAACAGTTCACCACACGGATGAGCTGCAAAAAATGATAAAATATCCATGAGTACTCAGCTCAATGAAATCGTTATGCGAGACAGAGGCTCAAAAATAGGAGGAGCTTTTTCCAGGCGAATGGACACGCTGGAGGAGTATATTTTCAGTTCGAATCAGAAAGGAAGTACGTCAGATTTATGATGATAATCAGTAAAGAAGCCGTCGCAAAGCGCTGAGCTTTAATCAGGAGATTTTTGAATGCGAATAAAAGATGAAAAAGCCAACAAATATTCAGTGCCATCACGTTCTGGAGTAACAATAATACTGAACCACACTCCATAGATGTACGAGCTCGACAAGGCAATTCTGACCACAAACTCATCTCCACAACCTGTCCATTTTTCATTCCATCAACTGCTACAGCACCTTCACGCCTTGTATGGCATTATACCTCAGGACACTGGGACGGTCTCCATATGTTTCTCTCCCACTTTCTTGGCAGAAAATATTCTTTTATTCTAAGGGTTCTTTGAAACCTTTAATCAACAAGAACTATTCTAGGGCTGTAACCTTGAAAGAAACATCCTTTCATTGCTGGCGCACATACCTCTCACCTCGTGAATAAAACAGAATAATATGTAGAAGCCAGGATTGAGTGGAGCCAACCGATAGATGCTTCAAAAGAAACATACGTTCCCAAAATATGATCGAAACCGTTCGTTTTGGTTCCTCGCTGAAGAAGTTGAGAGAAATTTCAGTAATTGTTTATTTCCATCACTCCCCGAAGCTGATAGCTTATTAGCAACAACATCACAAGAGGAAGCAAACATCTTTGCAAAAATGTTCGCAGCAAACTCCACCTCAGATTCTCAGAGAAGGATGCGGTCTGCATTCCACCAGTTGAGAGTCGAAGACTAGAAAACGTCTCTCGTCTACGCACCATCAGACGCAATTTTCTTGGTCTCCAAACGAATAATGCTAACGATTCCGATGGAATTTCACCCAGAATTCCCAAAAAGTGTGCGCCAAAACTGACACCAATTCTCTGCAAGTTATTCACCATCTTGAACAAGTCAGGTGTTTTTCCATCGTGCTGGGAAATAGCTAGAGTCCAACCAGTTCTCATAAAATGAAACAAAGAACTGACTCATGGAAACCAGCCATATTCCTCAAACTGGTCCAATTGATTTTTATAAGGAAGGACTATAAAAGTCCCAGAGTCTGTCGACCACGAAAAATTATTTAATGTAGGTAGTGTAACTAGTTTCGGCCACAGGCCATCATCAGACACAAAATTGATGTATTCAGAAGTACCTGAAAGATAATTATGAACATTGTAAAGGAGTTAAAAAGAGTCGAAGAGGTGAAATACTAACCTCAGCAATACATATTAACAGCAAAAAGAGATTAATCAAAAAGCTGAGGTCGAAATTCAAAATATCAGTCCTGAATTCGAAATAGGTAGAAATCTGGAAACACATAATCATATGACAATGACTAGTGACACCAGTCAATCTCAACTAATAAGACAATGACAAAACCAAATAAATTTTGAAAACATCTGTTGTTCCCATCGTTTTCAATTTTTTCTCGGTTTATTCAACAGAAAAAACTACTATCCTGGATACATGCCACGACGAACATTGAATTATATCTATTGAACACACGATAAGCATTTTAGCACAAAATATTCTGGGGTTGATAGTTTGCAATCTCCTTCAGATGAAAATATGTATATGCACATAACATCATTCTAAATATTCAACAGAAAACAAATAGTTTCCTGGCTATTCGTCACGTCGAACATTGAATTATATCAATTGAACATCCAGAAGGAGAGCATGAAAAATTAAAATCTTTCGGAATTGAGAATTGACAATATCTCAAATCTGATGAATAATAATATGATGTATTATGATATAAAAATATACCTTAGCAATTATTCAGTATTGAAATGGAAATTGAAATGTATAGGAGAAGTATACTTGTTTGAACTCTGTTCTTGAGTATCTTACAACTTCCAGAAAACTCATTCGTATCAATGATATGGGAATTATATCTCAAACAAAAATATTTTAACTCTCACAAACAGAGTTTATACCAGGATAATTCCACGTTCTGAATGATGAATATAAATTTTTCATACATCCAAAAAGAAATAGAAAGTTGTTTTAATTGCGTAATTTGAACCTCTTTTGAAAAAAAAGTCCCTTACACAAGAATTTTCTTTTAATGATAAAATTAAGTGGAAATCGTTCAGTATACTGGGTTTCAGTTCCTTATCTATGGTTTCTTGTTGCAGGACATTTGAGCTGAGACAGCTGAGAGAAGACATTTTTTCAAGATGTATTTATATGTATATTGTATACATATACTTATGCGTGGGAGCTTCGATTCGGATATACAGGGTCTCAAAGTTAGAGATTTCATTCGTGTTTCTCATAACTACCCCTACAATCTCCAAAATTATGAATTCAAATTTGAAATATCTATTTCCTACGCATATATATTTATAGAAGATATTTATCTTCTCCTTCAAGATGTTAATGTTATGCTACAAACAAGCTGACTTACTCTGTATATTGATCATATAGTTTTGGTTAACATTGAATATGATTGTTTGGAATATTGAAAGTCCCCAAACTGGGTGTTCCTGAATACGAAGCGTGAAATGGGATCGGGTGTTGTGTGGAACATAATAAGATGATAAGTCGCATAAAGAGGAGAATTTAATGTGATTGGAAATTCCCAGAACATGTATAAAGTTTTCGAAATTGCTCGATTTTGTCGGTTGTTTTAATTTACAGATGAGGTGAATAAAAACTGTGCGAGAGGTCTGAAGCTCTCTTGTGAAACATTGATTAGTGAAGACCGCACTATGATGTATCTAACTGTATCCGAGATATAGGCGTAGATTGACATTTGACCAACTCCTTATTACCCAAACCCCTGATCCATATTATATGTCTATCATTATCTCCTACATTAACCTGTGCGAGAATTGGTTGAAATCGGTCAAGTGGTTTGGAAGTTATGCACGGAGAAGAAAAAATCACTAACCTTAAGTGAATATTCAATAGTGGCAAGTAAAAACTTGTATGCTATATGGGACAAGGAAACAAGTTAATAACCACAAAAATATTTGTGTTCCTGAAAATGCACACCTACCACTATTGACCTGTTTCATTAAATTTCAGATTGATAACGGTTAGTGAACACATCACTTGTCATCAGTGACCTATTCAATTGTCATTAGTAACTCATCCACTTTTCATCAGTGACTTGTTCACTAGTCATTAGTGGCCTAATTACATGTCATTAGTGACCTATCTACTAGTCATCAGTGACTCATTTACTTGTCAATAGTGACTTATTCACTTGTCATTAGCTAGTATGAAAAAATACCTCCATTGTTCTCTTAAAAATGAAAAAACCTTGCACATGCATTCAAAACATTTTATTATATAGGTATGATGAATCCAGAAAATACAAAAAAGGTAAGGCTGACGACAAATATTGAGATACTAAATACCGCGTATATCAGCATCATGCACCAAGAAAAACGGTACTCTCACTCACTGCACTGCACTCTGGTTCACTATCTTTTGCCTTCCAGCATTGAAGATGAATCGACTTTCATACTTTTTAAACGTCACTTCCTTCCACTTTGAGTATCATAGGAAGTGGAAAAAAATCCTGTATATTATGTGAAAACAATCATGTACTGCTCTAGAAGAGTTTTGTATTTCATTGTCTCCTTCAAGAGAACAGATCAAGAACTAAACACCCCACAGCTCAGAGCGCGGCACACAAACAGAGAATTCTTATACGAATATGATATAGTAGTTGATCGAAAGGGCACTTGCATGTCTTGGAATTTCAATGTTACTAGCGGGAACGCAAGTATACTAACTTCACGAATGCTAAGATCGAAATGATGCCGTGGACTCGTGGACACTGGACAGTGATCCCGTTGGGCGTGGGTACTCGAATAATATCGGAGATGTCCGAACGGAAAAAAGATCTATAACAACAGGTGAGCTGTCACCTGCAACAATCGACTTGATAGATTGTCTTCATTGATGAGTTCGCTCAGAGCAAGTGATCTCATGTCAGAAAAATAATTTATTAATAGTGAGTATTCGTAAACCTAGCACTAGTTTAGTGTTCACTTAGAATTAGCGAACTCTAAGTACATATCGACTTGGTTGATACCAACAAGTGTTCTGATCACTCACAGCAGGAACTTCGTTCCAGAAATAAAGTTTTGCCTACTGCAAGTACCATATTTTCCTACCGTTGGTGAAAATGTTCTTGTCACAATCGACTTTTTTTCAAGAAAACAATTCACTTGGCCAAGTTTTCTCAGTGTGATGAGGAAACCAGTCATCACCCATTCGATCAACCTGGGCCACTGTGTATAATGAATTATCTAAGATGGATCAGACTCATTCAATACATTATTTCTTCTATTGCATATGGAAGCAATTAATATTATGGTTGTTTTCATATAAATAAATGATATAGACAGAAATGCATAACGCCACCAGTGTTTGTAGATCTCTCGTTTAGAGTGGAAAGGAAGGCGCATGATTTATGCACTTGATTCGAGATGGACACACATCGGACGTTCAAAGTTGGGGATACTTCAAGACCGATAGATTATTAATCCTGATAGAATGCGTATTTCTCGTACTCCTGAATAATCAGGTCACACCTGGCATTCTATGAGATTTCATTGAATGGATTTGTTCAGCTTTTCGTTGAAAGAATTTGTTCAATATTATACAAAATCAAAATCAGAGATCTTCAGTTTGATTTACTCAAATTGTTTCATTGACAGTAGGTAAACATATGAAGAAGTCGAAGTAGATTTTCTTGACAATTCACTTACTGCACTATGTTGAGAAGGGAAGCAATATAAGGATTCACCAGGATCTGAAATTGATGATGAAGTTGGGTTGCTGGATTCAACCAAGATTCTTTTTCGTAATGATCTCAAGAGATCTAATAATCTTCTGATTCTTCTCGAATTCAAATAAACCTTGAGTAGGTATCGGATTGTGATCTGAATTATTCTCATCCAGAGTGACTGCAGCAATAATATACATACCTACGAAATAGTTATTTAACCAACTAGTTTATTAATGAGGGCGATTAATGATCGAGATATTTTAACGTGTGAGCGAGCGCGTTAATGTTCGAGATCATTAATCGCCTTTTAATAAACAAGTTGGTTACAAAATTTTTCCGTCGACTATATTTATCATTTCTCCTGCAATGAAGAAAACTTGGTTCGCGAATTCATCATTCATCTGGAAACTGCTAAGAATCACCCAGTAGCCTTGTAACTGACATTAGTGAGATTTGACATTTGTCGAAATGATCAACATAGAAAATAAATTCCTTGTGTTAGAAAACAGGTATTTAAATCGTGTCAGAAACTTGGAAAGGTGAACCCGTTAACAAAAAATCTTCAATGAAATCCATATTTTCGATTTAAATGCAGATTCCGTAAGTTATAGCATAAACAATGAATGCACGCGTGTATGTTTGGTTGCCTATAAAACAATCGTACATTAATAGACAAATCGTTCATTAATAGGGGTCATTAATGAACGATTTCATATACATTAAACTTAGTCGTTAATACGAGGTCGACGGAAAAGTATAACATTTGATTATGTTCAATTTTAGGAATTGTACAGCTTCCTTGAATTCTCTTCATAAATGACTTCGCTTGTAGTAAGTCGATATATTCACCTGTACTATTGGCTTCTAGGACAGAAGATGCAGAACTCATTATCGAGATAACGAGAGTACAGTTTTCATTATTACCTATGCCGGAGTTGGAAAAGACAATATGGAATATAAAATGTTCAGACCACTTCGAATTGAAGATCCAATCTGAGATGATGACCTCATGTTATGTGAATAATCAAAAAATATCAGTTGAAGTATCCATCTATTCATCTATCCATCTATCTATCAGAAACAGATGTCAAGAGGGTAATATTTTAGGGATTATATACAGACTGATTTCAAAATGAGTGCATATATTCAAGACATATATATGAGAGAGTCTAACAAAAATTACTAAAATATTTGATTTTTCCTAAGTCTTCAAATTAACGAGAAATTTCATTTTGAAAATTGAACATAAAATGCTTCGAAATTCGAGTACGCCACTGGGAAGCAAGTGAAATCTGCGGAATCCCAGGGAATCCCTAATTCGTCATTCACATGAATATGAATTGGAATAGGTTATGGAAACTAATAGAGGTGAATGTAATATGTACAGGAGCCTTATTTTTTGAAGTTTACTGAGAGAACTGTGGGGTGATTATCTCCATGGATCACGAGAGACGGAGAGAAACATGAGGGGAATGATAGAACGTCCCCCTTCCTTCAATTCGAAAATAAGGCCCCAGCGGGTAGATACAAAATTAGCAGACAATAAATAGGTACACAGCATACACAAAGTTGAAAATCGACTCATCTAGTAGATTTTCTCATACCTGCTCGAACAGCAAAACTCCCGAGAGCAAACAAATACTAATATCGAGTCCATTCCAGACTAATATCGTCCTGTGTTCTTGTTGGTTCATATTCGCACTTGAACCATCGAAAACGACTCGACGACGACATATCCTTCCTGGCAATCTCACATTGAAAATCACGAACACGAC
Source organism: Phaedon cochleariae (assembly GCA_918026855.4). Classification (NCBI taxonomy): domain Eukaryota; kingdom Metazoa; phylum Arthropoda; class Insecta; order Coleoptera; family Chrysomelidae; genus Phaedon; species Phaedon cochleariae. The sequence goes on from OU896712.1 coordinate 20,980,682, forward strand.
CATATCACGATTATCACGACACAAGACACAGCATCAAATCATTTTATTTTTTATTTTACGTTTACAATTATTTTACAAACCAGCAACCACACAAACAAAACTATTATCATATGATCTGTCAACATCATTCCTCAGAACAGTAGTATCTGTGACCATAGATTTTCTCTTTGCTGTGACCTTTGACAGTAGGTACTAACTAGGATTGTTCGCGTTCTATTACTATTTCACGAAGATTGTTACGATATTACGATTTGTCATGAATCTATTACTATTTGCTATTAGCACCAAAATATGTTCCAATACTGAAGAATCTATTTCTGTGCTCAGCGGATAATTATGTTCCGTTCTATGTTCTATATTTATGTCAAAACTGTGATTAGTGCGATAGGGTTTGACAAGAATGACATTCCGAATGTCAAATGTCAGATTTTTCGAGTCTATTACCTTTTGATACAAATCTGATACTTTTTTCCAAGGAAATCTATTACGAAAAAATCAGACCCAGGAACAACTCTGACTAGTAAATGTAAAGTTTTGTTTCTGACAATTTGCTTGGAATGTGACGATGCATTTCTCAAACATTGAGCTGAATGATATGGTTCTTATATCGGGTCGTTATTGTGCGGGGCCCATGAGACACCTCGAAAGACACGAAATTGTAGCGATGCAAGGAGGTGGAAGGAAGGGTCTAAAGGATTTTTCAGTAAAAGAACTTCCAACCGTGAGGTGTTGAGTTATACGCTATTCGAGCTTATGTGTAGAAATCTTGGGTGAGTCCATTTTGAAGTTTTTGTATTATCTTTCTGAAATTCTAGACCAGGGTTAACTTCTTTTCCATGTACATACATTTTCTCGATTAAACATTTTATTTAATATCTCCTAATTTTTATGTAGAGTGGCAACGTCGCTTCGTTCATCACGGTCGACTGCGGATCGCAAACGATATAGTTGTGACAGAAGTAGAAATCTGGGCGGAAGAAGTGTATTTTGCCCCAAATCTATTTTGATCCTAATAATATTTTCAATAGTGCTATTTGGTAGTATACCTCAAGCTTTCTTAGTGTTTAAAATATATGCACTTATTTTAAAATCAGCCTGTATATTCACTCCTGGACAGATACCCACCTAAGTGTTATTTATTCCTATTCCTTCTGAAGGATCAGTTATATACTATATATTATTCAGTTTAGGACTGAGCGAGATTTATCGTTTTGAAAGGAATTCACTCTACTCATTCGCAATAATATGAGCAGAAATCCACGTTGTTCTGATTAAAATAGTTTATTGTCGAAATCCTGTGAAAATGTGATAAATTCTTCGTGATACGGATGATTCCGTATTATAACACCTTTTCCAATTGTAATTCAGAATGCGTAAACTGTAATTCAGATTTCTCTAATGAAATTCCGAAAGTGTCAATTGTTAATTTGAATTATTTGAAATTCAGAAGACATCAATTGCAATTCAGATTAGTCGAGTGGAATTCAGAAAACTTCAGTTGTGAATTCGATTTTCCCATTGGACTTTAGGAAGCGTCAATCGAAATTCGGATATCGTCATTCGTAATTTAGAATGCAACAATTGTTATTCAGACCACGTTATTAGTAATTTTGATAAGTAACATGATGTTCAGAAAATATCAATTGTGATTCGGGTTAGACGAGTGAAAATCAGAAAACTTCAATTGTAATGCATAGGTTAGTCAACTGAAATTCAAAAAGCATCAATTGAAATTCAGATATTATCAATTATTGTAATTGAGAATGTGTCGATTATGATTCAGACTGACGATGGATTCATGAATGTATTCATGTATAGAACCAGCGACTTCAAAATTATGGAGTATTTCCATCGATGGTCAATTGAAATCAATTTTGATACCTAGGTAAAATGAAAAAGTTATATAATTGAAAACTTAATTTCCGAATAAAATATCACTTTGTAATTTATCACCTACATTCATTACGCTTGGCTCAACAAGCAAAGGAAACATATTTTCAGAATTACAAATGGAGCTTCCTGAATTTCATTGGACTATTTCTCAATATCAATTATTGGCCGATCTGAATTGAAATTGATATTTTCTGAATTCAAATTGACTAATTTGAATTTCAACTGACGCTTTCTGATTTTCAATTTACTATCTAGAATTACAAATGACGTATTCAGAATTACAATTGACTCGTTCTGAATTACAAATGATACATTCTGAAGCACAAATAACACTTTCTGAATTTCAATTGCCGCTCACTGAATTTCAATTGACGCTTTCTGAATTCCAATTGATCAATCTGAATTACAATTGACTCTTCTGTATCTCAATTGACTAATCTGAATAAAATTTGATGTTCTTTGAATTGCAATTAACTTTTTTTTTATCGCATGGAAAGGAACGAAAAGGAATCGAATCCCTATAATTTTCAAAGAACATCGTGCGTTCCTAGGGAGGATAGGGACAGGAGGTAGGTATTGGAATTTTTTTTTCGATTTTCTGGAGATTATATGTTGTTGGTAATACTTCCACAGGCAATGAATTCCAGATCCTAGCCGTTCTATGGATGAAGGAGTCTTGATAAAGTGCTGTTCGACATCTTTCGAGGTTGACAACGAAAGGATGTACTGACTGGGCTTGTCTAGTTCGTCTGATTGGTATTGCTAGTGAAGGGATGATAGCAGAGATTTCCGAAGAACATTTCCCGTGGAAGTATCGATAGAAAAGTGAAAGGTCGCCGACCTTTCTACGGTGTTCCAATGATGTCAAAGAGTGAGTGAGTGTGGCGTCACCTACCAGGCGAATGGCTAACTATTCTGAATTACAAATGATATCGTCCGAATAACACTTGACGCTGTCTAAATTACACTTGATGAAAAGCAGAACCGATCATCTTTCTCGCAGTAGATGCACCCATCGAGCATTGGCCGATCGTAAATCGCGACTGGGCATCTGAAGTTGAAACTTCGCAGATTGAAGTGAAATATGGTCCTTCATTCACAGTCTCGGTGGATCGGCATGCATCAGAGATTACAAATTGCCCATGTACCAGTCGGACTGTCAATGAATCCCATAAGGGGAATGACTTGCGCTAAGAGGTTCCTGCAGTCATGGTCTAGTAATTGATACTATTAGAGAGGTAACCAACTGAATTCGTGATCGGAAGATTTATAACTGAGAATTTACAGGGTTTTAGATAGCCGAAATGACTTGCTCTCTTTCCCGATAACTCATCAATTGATCTTTCTCGATACACAGCAAGAAAAAACTAAAATGAAAGTTCAACATACATCCTCTTGAAACATATTTTTTTCAATGAATAAGAAGCTACGATATAAGGTCCTGGAATGAACGTTTTTATCTTGTTTTTACCAATGATCGTTCAATGGATGTTAAGATCGAGCACACAGTGGGTTTTGCTGTCATTCTTGATATTGTGCTATAGATTCAATACATTATATATTTATATAGATATAACCATATGCTGATGCTCAATCTAGAGACAAGCCATTCACCGGTAGATGCCACACCCACTAATGGGCTTATATCACGAAAAATTTTTATTTCATAATTCGATAGGACTCACCCAAACTAGCTCACCACCGCAAACCGTTTCTTGCTGTGAGATCCCTACGTTTTATAAAAATTAATGAAATCATCGATTTTTCGGACCTCTGGAAACGAGGCGATGATGTGACGCCAAAACCCTAATACTGAAACAAGATTATTCCAGACAGAGATGAATGATACATGATTTCTGATAGAGTGAATTAGCGAGAGATCACAGTTGAAAGAATTAATATATCAGTTGCCTGAGTCTCCGTCGGGCGTTTGGTATTTTCTTTCAACTATGGCGAGATGAGGTTTCTACGTCATCTATACTATTATTTATGTCCAAAAATAAAACATTCCAGTAAATTTTTCGATCGAATTATGTCGTCAATCATTATTTATGTATAAAAGGATCATTATAAACATGGTTTGAGTTGAAAGTTCTACTAAGGTGTACACGCCCATTCTCTGACATCATTAAAACACTGCCGGTGTCCCTCCACTTTTCTATAGATACACGGGATTTGTTTTCTAGTCTCGTTTGATCAGATTTTTCCTAATACGATAACAGATTTTTTTCTACAAGCGTGCGTGATTCACCCTATACCCGCACGCAATTTAGTTTGGGAAGTGTCATTTTCCCGCAACATTGCGGGAAAATCAAAGATATGATAATATGGCAAAATATAAGTGGTAGGTGATGGAATATGAGATTTTGAGTTTGTTTGTTGCAGTATTGAATATGTATGTTCAGAATCATCCATTAAGTTGCACTCTTTATTGTGAAAGTCAAGGAATATAAGAAAATAAAAATTGATTATCATAAAAATCCCCCTATAGATTTGGATTGATCTGATGGGGAACGATTATTGTTGTCATGCCACAAACCTCAAATGAGTTCGTAAATGTCGAAGTGACAGACACAGCGATACTATGTCATTTTCGATTCAGTGGAATTGCCACAATGTGATCAAAAACTTCAAGCTATAAGGATGCGATACAGATGCGTCATTGCCAAAGAAGTCTTGAGAAAGGTATGAGAAGCTATACACGCGTTTTATTGAATGGTACAATAATGAAGAAATGAAAATACCGAATAAAGAAGAAGTATTTTTGGCTCATTTCCTAGAAGTGTCTGAAACCTAGAGACCAAACCCTATGGGCCTGCTGGCTTCCGCAATGAACCTATACATAATGCGTCAAACTGTGAGTTCACAATAGCTATTACTAATAATCAGTAGATAGAGAATATATTTCTCTTGTCAGTTGTTCCTATATGAATGAATGATTAATTGAACAAATCAATTTTTTTTTTCAATTGCATTATCTTGTTGGTCCCAGCACTGGGACCGAACGCCAAATAAGTCGAAACTTGTGCGGGGTTAGGTAAGCAGACACCTCGGCAGACACACACAAACATCCATGGGCTAACTAGTTTTCGAACCTATGTCTCGGTGAGAGTCCCCATACGAACTCAGCGCCTTCACGCTCTCGACCACCGAGACCTCGACCAATTACCAGAAAAAATATTGTTCCTATCTCATGAGGAAAGTGTCTTTCCCGCACCCGACTGTTTGCCCAAAATCCGTTTCGCGTCGTTCGTGTCAACGGCAGTCGCGTGCGGGAAAGAATCCCTTTCCGCACTTGTTGGGAAGATTACTATTCCCTTATCCATTTGATAGAAGAGGAAATTCATCTTGAGAATTTCACACCTAAGATTTTCGATCAATTTACAGCCTGTTTTTCGTATCGTTACCATAGCAACTAAACAAATTTCTTGGAAATTTTCTCCTTCTCCTTGGGGGACGGAGCATGAAATTACACTGGAAATTTTTTGACGTTTATAGGTTGAATGACATTTACATTCAACTTCAGATTATTTCGAGTTCATTCTATAAGTCAATGAATGAAGATAATTTATCAACAGTTTACCATATAATATTATGTAGGTATACTTGCAAATTCGAAATTCACAAAAACACATGTTGTTACTATACGTTAGTTCTTACATTTGATCACAAACAACCATCATTTTCAACTATTGAAATTTCTTAATTTTACATTGATCGAAAATGTTTGGTGTGAAATTTTCTTACCGAATGCCACTTTAGCTTCAATTAATATCCGGGAATTTTTTCTCGAACACGAATATTTAGAAAATCCTCCCTCCTCTTCAACTCGGGAGAATTTTCGGAATATTAGTGTTCTCGAAAAAATTTCCGGAAATAAGGGGGTCTAACTCCAAATGTCAGTACCTATATTCATATTATTTCAATAAACCTCTGTATCTACGTATATCTATCATGAGCTTGAAGGATATCTGAGTAGGGCTGGGCGATATTGGATTCCACATATCGATTATCTATAAGTCACAACATATCGATAAGTTCGATATATCGATATATCGAGATTTATCGATATTCATCTAGGTATATTCATCGTATTTATCGTATTTATCGATATATCCGTTTATCGATATATCGATATATGGATATATCGATAAATACAATTTCGAGATACTTAGTTATGTCGTTTTATTTTCAACTGTATATATGGCATTGTAACTTTTGTCTGGATATCACGAAACCGTCTAAGGGTCAAACAATCAAAATGAGTTCATTTTCACCGATATGTAGAGAAAAAATAGATAGTTATCGATATATCGATAACTTCATAATCTTTATATATATGTCGATATATATCGATGCTTATCAACATAAATATATACCAATATTTCGATATTTCGATATTTCGATATTTCGATATTTCGATATTTCGATATTTCGATATTTCGATATTTCGATATTTCGATATTTCGATATTTCGATATTTCGATATTTCGATATTTCGATATTTCGATATTTCGATATTTCGATATTTCGATATTTCGATATTTCGATATTTCGATATTTCGATATTTCGATATTTCGATATGTCGATATTTCGATATTTCGATATTTCGATATTTCGATATTTCGATATTTCGATATTTCGATATTTCGATATTTCGATATTTCGATATTTCGATATTTCGATATTTCGATATTTCGATATTTCGATATTTCGATATTTCGATATTTCGATATTTCGATATTTCGATATTTCGATATTTCGATATTTCGATATTTCGATATTTCGATATTTCGATATTTCGATATTTCGATATTTCGATATTTCGATATTTCGATATTTCGATATTTCGATATTTCGATATTTCGATATTTCGATATTTCGATATTTCGATATTTCGATATTTCGATATTTCGATATTTCGATATTTCGATATTTCGATATTTCGATATTTCGATATTTCGATATTTTGATATTTCGATATTTCGATATTTCGATATTTCGATATTTCGATATTTCGATATTTCGATATTTCGATATTTCGATATTTCGATATTTCGATATTTCGATATTTCGATATTTCGATATTTCGATATTTCGATATTTCGATATTTCGATATTTCGATATTTCGATATTTCGATATTTCGATATTTCGATATTTCGATAAATCGATAGTTATCGATAGTATCGATATTTATCCATAGTTATGTATAGTTATCTAAAAGTATCGATAGTTACCGATATACCGATATCTCGATATATCGATAGAGTTATCGAAATTATATATTGTTATTCGATATATCGATATATTTCTCGATATATAATTTTTTCTCCCAGGCCTAGATCTGACGTTATATTCACCTACCCACTTGACTTTCCATATTATTTTTCAATATAATTATACTCATTCCTGTTAATATTTGTTGCCCGTTGACGCAGAAATACATTGTTGCTATTAGTTGTATCATATTAGTTCTGTGTAGGCTGTGTTATACCAACTCCACGCACTACATTACGTATATCACTGTCAATTGAAATGCAACAGTGAACCGTATCGGAAAATTTCTAAATAGCATAAAAAAAGAAAAAAAAAGCATCAAAACGTTGATCATAATTATTATTCAAATCCACTTCCTAAGAATTATATCTTCATAATCAATTGAAATACTCATAGAATTGAATTGACAAATTCCATTTTTTCTGGCAAGAGAAATAAACATTAACGGAATTAGCACATGAAACATTACTTTGAATCATTGAAATAATGAATATTTGCAACTTTCATCCACCTATTCATGAAACTTGCTGGCGGAACTGAAGTGTTAGATATTATGTTTTTTAAATTAATAATATAGCCTCTTCGACCAGAGATTATATAATCTCTGCTTCGACATAGTTCAATTTTATTCTTGGAAAATGTCAATAATGTGTACCACTTTTGGAATATTTTGATTTGAAAATAATGAAGTGATGACTGATTTCTTCAGAATTATTGCCATATCTGTCAGTTATGTCAAAAAATGTATTCTGATTTCTCCATTATGTTTGTATACTTAGTGACATGATTCAAAATATTCATTGAATTCATCGTGTTATAATTTGCGGACTGCATACTTGCTGCTTCTAATAAAGAAAACACTTTTTTCATTGCATATCTTGATCGATCTCATCAAACTAGATGATAAAGAGTTCCCAACTTTTTTTTTCATGGGAGACACTTGTTTGTTTTTTTATCGAATAATGCAGACAGGTTATTCATGCTAGACAAATAACTTTGATTCTCAAAAAAAAATGAACTCCCATCTAATAATAATACTCGATGTATTACTTATACTTGAGCGTGATATAAGAGGAACATTTTCGACGATGTTTTAATTTATTTGGCATTTAATTCCCTTGATTGATATGTGTTCTTTCGAAGAAGGATGTGCAAAAACATTTGTGACTCGGAATGAATATAATCTATTATGAACATGTCACAACAATTAATTTCCGTCACGAAGACTAATTCATTTTTTCCCATCAACATTTCAGCTCCCCCCATACATCATCATCCCTATAATCTCCGAGAACGAATTTTTCGCATGCTTCCATTATTAACGTTTCGTAGGTAGTGGACCTTCCTGTGGGACCGCGTAGTCCCGAGACAATATTCTAGGAACTTGCGCATCCCTAGACGTGTCCCTAGGGAGAGATCTTGATACGAGTGATGAGCACAACTTCCACCACATACGCTTACGATAGTGAGGGTGGATGGCGGTATTATGGGGGGTTGGAGATATCAACACTCTCGCTTATCTGCCGCGGTAGGTAAGGAAGTTGACGAGGCAGTTCAAAAGTTGCGACGGGAGAGGAAAGAATGATCGTGATTCGTCTCCCTCGACGAATGAGGGAAAGCAGAGGACATGTTTGCATCTTATTTCAGTGAGGAATTGGATACTCATACAAAGTGTCCTGAATCAGCGAATTCTACGTTAGAAATCACCTCATGTGGATGTTGATCGCAACAATTCCTACAGAAGCCACAGCATCTCTTTCCAGAGAGATTCCCTAGAAGTTAGAATTTTCTCGAATTATTTGGCCTGTTCTATCACGATATAATGATCTGAGGATTTGAAAAAATATATTGTGTAAGGTTTCATATCTTCAAAATATATATATCGCAATTATATATGAATGAGGATTCACTCATGTGATTCTTTCTCGTTCCATAAAATGACTTCTTCCTTGCTGATTCAATGAGGTGAAACTCCAAACAATTACTAAACTGTTTTCGTTTAATATGGAATAATGATTATTTTTCTACAAACGTCAAAAAATGACAAGGTTCACGCATTGATAACAAATTGCGGATTGACACTTCTTTTCAGTTTCCTACGTTACCATGATACCTTGCACAAAACAATGCGCGAAGTAAAACAGTGTGCGAAATATCTACTTCGCGTATTGTTATGTAAAATATATGAGATATTCATATTTCAACTTCATGGTCCTTAATTGAGCGAACATCCACGAAATCATCCATTTCTGAATGCTCAACAAAAACTTTGTTTTATCTCTTGGAGCGCACGAAAGGAAATTTCTATTATGTTCGTGGAACATCGTGCCACGACGGTTGAATGACCTAATTCAACCTCCAGGAGTCAATTATGAGACTAAATCTAGGAGGTCTGTTTCTTATTCATCTCCAGTAATCAAGGTTTTTCTCTGCTGCTGAGTGCTGAAATAACGGGGGAAGGGTTTCTAATCGATAAGTTCATGTAGGTTCTACAAATTTGGAATCCTCATACTTCTTCACAACACATCATGTATCTTGACAAGAAGATGTTGCCTAGAAATAAGAACCACTCAATTTCGCCACAGGGCATTAAGAAGTTAAGCGTGAAGTAGAAACTTCTGTTTTTCCTTGTATAATAATAGAGTCATCAGCTCCTTTGGAAACTAGAATTCAGATTACTATCCAGAAACATTATTCTACAATTAATTCAGAATTTCACCAAAATCGGAAACTAATTAATTAGGAAGTTACAGGGCGATCAATTTGGCTAAATTTGTTGCATTTTGCCGGTGATTAGATATGGGTCGAGAGTGAAGAAACTGAAAGTGGTAGTGATTGTGAATACAGTGGACAATTAGCAGATATATTCCCACAATAATTAATTTCGTACGTTGTATTCAATAATTCAGTTATTACAACAATGATACATTATTTATTCAAAATTGGTACCAGCATACAATTATTATCAATCAAACCAATCACATCGGTTGAAAATTATTTGTCCATATTTTTGTCAGTAATAACGCACATTTCTTATATCTTTTAGAAGAGCTGTATATGTATAAGAAAGGCTATTAGTGATATCGCACGTTTTTTCGTCAGTGCTCACTATTTGATCAGTCAGTCTTTATTTATTTTCCTGCATCTTCGGGTGAGCCAAAATTGGGGTATAGCTAATGATGTATTGAGAATTCCATCGGCATGTCACATTTTAGCTTAGTTAGCTTTGACTTGGAAAAGGACGTAATAAAAGAAACAAGGGGAATGAACGTGGGGTGAGTTCTATATACACGCACTGGATTCCTAACGACGCAAATCTGTTCTACAAATTGCAATCTACACAGTTATTTCCACTGGAACGCGACTGTTATTTCAACATATTTTCTCATGTTCTGACGGATTCTGGTGAAAGAGGATAGAATTGGACGTATAATTATACAGAAGCATTTTTGATGAGGCCTGATTCCAACGAACTAACATTCATGAACATCAAGAAAAAAGAAACTCAATTCGATCTAACACCGAGACGTAGTTATATAAATAATAATGTATTCGAATTAACAATTCCTCCACTTCCAATCCTAACAGAGATTAGCACCAACTTCCTTATATTGCATGTTTTATACATTATAGCATCTAAGGAAATCTGATGAAAATACCAGTCGAAATAAACGTTCTTCCGATATTTTTGAAGACGCACTACATCGTTTCTGTTTCTACCC